>JABWIB010001485.1:33057-55540 GCA_016617825.1 Platyplectrum ornatum | reverse complement strand
TTGTACCTATCCTGTTACCTATATACACAGCGCTGTACCTGTCACCTGTGTGCACAGCGTTGTACCTATCCTGTTACCTATATACACACAGCGCTGTACCTATCACCTGTGTACACAGCAATGTATATATATTTTTATTTGTTAGGATCCTGGCTGCTGGGCCAAAGAAGGTTGTGAAATTATCCCCGCCCCAAGCCACACCCCCACAGCCACACCCCCTTTTACCCTGGCCGGTATTTTTTGGTAAGGAAGGTGGCAACCCTAGATAGCACCAGGTGTAAGCATACCATACATAGAAGTCCCTATTTTGCAGAAGTGTGGGTAATTAAGTATGTAGAATAATGCTGATCCCACATGAGTTCTGGGTTACTGTGGGATCAGTATTTATTTTCTTACCTCTCATTCAGGCAGCTAAATTTTGCCATTAACCCCTGAGTGGCATCTATGTTTCCGTTACATATGTGTCCTCTTAGCTATCTGGCTGTATATAATAGCAATAAGCTTTGTATAAGAGCAATGTGCTTTGGGCCATTGCTCACTTAACTTGATACACTTAGGATATAAAACAATGCAATTGTATATAAGTTATGTCCGGAGGGGGGGGAAATAAATAAATATATTAAAAGTGTGCATTTTCCAGTCTAAGCAATCAGGAAACACCCCCTTTTCATAAGATTGTATCTGGTCCATAATCTCCAACCTATTGATGAAGGACGGGGAATGGTGTATCAAGGGGTGAGCAGGCAGAGTTACGCATGATATGGTAATGGTAATATGAGCAAATCAAAAGCATGACAGTGACTCTTAAGCAAGGGAAACATCATGTCCCAGGAATGAGGGGAACGGCCCATTCCTGGTCCATCTGCTGCTCTGTGTGACGCAGACTGACCAGCACATACACGTGCAGCACAGGGAAGACTAGACTGCTGCAGATGGTCTGTTCCACTGTCAGGATATAGGAACCGGACCAGGCTGGAAAATATGAGAGGAAAGTTACATCAGAATTTTAGGGTAAATAAATGAATGAATGTATGAAGTGTGTGTATGGGGATATGCCATCACGTACTCCACTGTATTAATTTAAATAACTAAAAATTCATTCAAACCATTCACATCTCTTATTTTCTATGTTCCCATACTGACACTTCTAGTTGCCCTTACCGCCACTTCCAAACGTTCACTTCCACCCACTGGTTTGTATCATTTCTCTATTGGAACAACATGGGGTTTACATTGAGTTATGTAAAATAATTCATCCCAATTTAGCAGGTATACTAGATATAGCAGACACCTGTCTCTAGACAAGTTAGTTTACATGTTGAAGTGTTTACCGGTAACTGGTTTCAAAGACCACATACAGTCTCTTCATCTGATTCCCTGGAGGAATTTTTTGAGAGTCAGCAAAGATAAATATAGGCCAAAGTGGTTGGATATGTAAGGGACGGGCAGGAAATACTGGCACAGCTGTAGAGAAAGGTTAGAAGATGTATCTTATGCCAAGAATTCAGTATCAACATGAGAAATGCCCACTGTACTAGCCAATAGTTACATGAATATTACAGTATCATCCACATGACTGGAATGGTAGACAACAACTGAGGTATAATTCACTATACCAAAGAGCAAATAAATGATCTTACTTTCTGGTGGACTGATGTTGTTTTGACAAGACAGATGCCCCTGAATGTTTTGATAACCCAGTTACTGATTGTATCTCCTACGTTGTGTTTATTTGGTTTTCAAATGGTTACAACACTGAATCGGGACAAAAATTGTATGTCAATGGCTTATGTCTGTTAGCAAAAGTTTGTCTGGCACGGAAATGGATGGCTCCTGATGCCCCCTCTTTGTTGGATTGGGTCCTGATAGTACCTTGGCTCATGAATGCTTTGTGGCGGAGCAACGCAATACTAGACACAAATTTGATATTGAGCAAAATAGTATGATTCCACCTATGTTTTCACACTGCATGAGGGTTCCTATAGTTAGTATTGAGGTGATGGTTAATCTATTTTCATGTGTATCCTTTGATGGTGTATGAGCATTGCATGGGGAGTTTTAGTATTGGTTGGGGTTAAGTTTTGCGATATAAAAATGATTTACCAGTATGATAGTTGGAATATACATTTACAAGGGCTTGAAGTGGGGGATGTATGGTGGTATGCAATGCCATCACTTCTCTAACTTGCTGAACTGAAAAACTATAAATCCCCATTCACTTCTATTATTTTCTATGTCTTCATATCACCTCTACATTTAACCTTCAACCATTGTTATACTTTAAAGTTCCCATGTGACCAACAGAAAATGGTGCCAGACTTTTTTGTCATCTACCTTAACATTTCGTACTATACATACTAAACACTGGCATGTCATATATGTTTGTTTACTAAGTCCTTCTTGAAAAATACAGAATCAATAATAGCTTTATGCTAACTTCAGTTGTCCAGGGGCTCCATATTTTTTTGTGTAAATTTTGTTTATTAGTTTCAAAAAACAAAGAACAAAGGACTGATCCAGGACAAAGTAGCACAACAGCAGCAGAGAACAAAATACAGGGTAACAACATCCAAACAAAGCAGGTATAAACAGCACAGTCTAAGCAAAGTAAACAAACAACCGAGTCCTGGCACGGATGCGGAGCAGTGCCAGACAGAATAGCTGAGTAAAAGAGTGACATGGAGGCTAAAGGCACAGCATCAAGAAAATAACAAACAAGGGTGGAGGGGGGAAGGAAAGAGAGGGAAGGGCGGGGGAGAGGGGACCTGTGTAATCAGGCGGGAGAGACCACCAGCAGTTAGGGGGGTGGTGGGGGTGGAGGTGGTACCTAGGAAGTTCTAACGAGTGTAGGACTTGTACAGAGCCGAGTCCTTGAAAGGAGACCAAATACTAATAAACTCAGAGGCCTTGTCAGCGACCAAGGAGGAGATGTCCTCCATGTCCATGTAGAAGTCGAGTCTAGCAGCCCAGTCCCTCATAGAGGGCGGAGTGACAGACTTCCAACGGACGGGGATCACTGCCTTGGCCGTGTTGGTGAACTGTTTCAGCAGGGACCTCTTATAGGAAGAGACGGGGGAGGAGGAGTGGTTCAGCAGCCAGTCTGGGTTATCGGGGACAGCGTCGCACAAGGTGGAGGAAGCCACCTGTATCACAGAGGTCCAAGATGGGCGTAAGACAGGGCAGCTCCACCAAATGTGCAGCGGGTCACCAACCGCTGAAATCACCTCCAGCAAAGGTCAGGGATTCCCGGCAACATCCGATGTAGAACCAAGGGGCATCAATATCACCTATACAACACCTTATATTGGGTTTCCAGGACGGTAGTGCTGAAGGAGGAAATTGAAGTGAGCGTGAAGATATCAGACCACTGCACAGCACTCAGAGTCCGCCCCAGATCCGCCTCCCAAGCTTGGGTGAAATTTGGAAGAGAGGGCCAGGATTTAGATACCAAAAGTTTATACAGCTGGGAGATCAAATGTGAGGGGGCCTGCGAGAGCTGGCAGAGGGGGCTCAATATTTTATCTTATTTACGGTATTACACATACAGTAAACTTCTGTTATATGAGGGATTGCTTCTTCCATTGGTAAATTTATAATACTATGTAAGCTAGATGAGGTGCGATGTGTTCCTTATTTAGCAGGAACATTTATTTATTTATTAGCAGGTTTTTATATAGCACAATGCTCAATAAGACATGTCTGGGCGGTAACAGACAGAGTGCCCATAAGTATACAGATCCGAAGCGGACTGATTTCATACTGTGGGAACCCAATCAGGAGAGCATTGCGATAACCAATTCAGAAGAGTGATGCATTTGCGTATTCTGAAAATGTTTTTTTAATGTATGTAGCAGGATTTAAAAACAGATTGTATGTATATAGTAAAGGGCAGTTCAGGGTCAGGAAAATACCTATACAGCGAGCTGTCAGAGTAGGAGTTATTTCATCATTTACAACAGAAATAGAGAGGCCAGGTGGACAGCTTTTATTGGCAGGTGGAAAGATTATTAGGTCTACTTTTGAAAGATTAAGTTTGAGATGGTGGAAGGACACCCAAGATGAAATGGCAGAAAGACATTATGTTACACGGGACAACACAGTTGGTGATCAGGAGGGGATAAGTATATTTGTGTATGATCCATATAGAGATGATACTGAAACTTCTACTGGCTCCCTGAAAAGAGATTCCTTTACAATATAAGGTCACTTTAAAACAATAGAGTTTGCCCACAACCCTTCTTCTAGAAACGTTAAAGAGTATTTTGTTATGTACCCTATGTTTCCATAGGAAAGCCACACTCCCTGGTATTGAGAAGGGTGTTGAGAAATTTACATAACTAGATGAGCCCCGCAAATTATTATTCCCAAATTGTTTGGTGTAATGTGTGTCTTGAGAAGGATCACCACATTTTTAGAAGGATGAAGCGGTTTAAAGACCTCTCAAACCAAGATATATGGCACATCCCATCATAACCTCTATTCTTTCCCCCAATACCCATCCATGTAATACTGTGCTTGCACCTCCCTTTTTTCTCTTGTTTCTCTTTTACCCAAAAGTATTTGCAATGTTAGAAATGTTAGTCAATATACTGTCCTTTATCTGATTGTCATTAAAATGTTATCTGTTTATCTACACAGTTACACTGCATACAGATTGTACACAGCAAATGTTTGGGTTTCAAAAGCCACAACACACGCAATATGGGCATTACATGGACATGTAAAAAATTTTGATTTTTTTTATATAACTGCTATGACTTTTATCAGATAATATATAAAATATCGGTATTTCCTGTATTGCAATAACAGTTTCGGTTTTTTCCATGTCGAGTGAAGAAATCATTTTACAATTGTCAGTGTTGACTGACTCAGAGCTCCGAGATTAACAATTCAACACAGTCTATAATAAGAGAACAAATATCCTCACAGAATTGTTTTGCTTTTGATGTTTCCTTTGATTTCAGCCTTGTTATCTTCAGAATGTCTCTCAACTTTCCCAAGGAAATGTTGCTGTTTGTTAATGGAAAGTCTACCTTGGCATGTCTATATTTATAACAATAAGGCAGGAATATCAGGGGTGCCCGTGCAAGCAGAAGGGGATTAATCAGTAGGTGAGGAGCTGTAGATGGCACTTGCGCTCCCTTTGTTCCCTGGCTTTTTGCAGTAATACAGTAATAATGTTATATGCATAAAGCTGGCATATATTATTGAATGGGCTATTTTAGGTCTTTGTACATCAATCATCCTGACACAATGGGCCATCCGGCCATCACACCATTGGTGTTTCAGGGCCGCAGGCCGCACATGCCATGCTACTGATCAACATGTGCAGCCTTTGAAATCTACTGCTGGCCGCCGGTGTCTCATGTGTTAGCGAGATCCGGTGGCTGGAAGTGACGTCACAGGTGCGCATTCCCCCATTTACTGACGGCCCCTAGTGGTTGCTGGGGCCGTCAGTGACTGGAGGCAAGCATGTCTGTGATGTCACTTCCAGCCACCGGGTCTCGCTAATACATATGGTCTATCTGCATTCGTGAGACCCATCAGATGGAAGTGACATCACAGGCGGGAGATGGGGCTTATATAAGGGGTGGAGCTTAGCCCCATACCCCTGGGCCAAAATGTGCCAGCAAGCATCCCCCAAGATCCCTTATTTGTACCCTTAATACGGTTGAATTGTAGGGGAGGTAAATTTCATTAATTGCAAACAGTATTAGAGTTGCAAGATGATGTTTCCTAAGTCGTGAATAAGTCAATAGTATGAAAAGTATGGAACTGGTTAACTGACAATAACCCATCATTTTTTTTTATCATTTTTATTTAGAAGACATGTGCACACAGAGTAAGAACTTCAATAAATAGTTATATTGCTTGTGTGAGGTTGGTATTTTCTTCTTTTGAAGATGGTGCTACCAGAAATGGTAACATTATAAACAAATTAGGAAGAGAGAAAAGGTTGAATTCTTTTACTGGTGCACTCTCATGCCTTATATTTCAACACTATATATACATAAATCACATTGTAAAAATAACTTTAGTTAGAACCCCTAACAATTAGGAGTTATCCTGAAGAATTTTGTAGGATGTGGAAACCAAATCAGAAGGGACAGTGTTGGACACACATAACCTCTCAAACCGGGTGAAGGCTCTGGTTAAAGAGGAGGGTCCTGGGGAGATGTTGATGAAATAACGAAGTTGTAAAAATGGCCAGTGCTTGTGTGTGTGTGTGTGTGTGGGGGGGGGGTGGAATGGGGGGGAGACCAAACCGGTCCTGGAGCTCAAGAAACGAAAGCAGGGATCTTCCCCCCCACCAATTGGTAGATGCCATACTCCGGCCTGAGACCATGTGTGGAGAGAGCAAGGACAATAGCCTGGAGGAAAGCTAGGATTGTGGGGGGAGTACAGGATAGTAAGTCCCCATTTAAGGCATATGTGGGGCCAGCACTGAAGCGTAGGCCCAATGGTGGGATGGGTCAGGCGACGGACAGTAGGGAGCCATGGGAAGAGGTGTAAAGGAACTGGGGCCTTGGCATTTTCCACTGCTTCGACTCAGTCCGTCACATTCAGTCTAAGAGCCTGGCCAGCATCACAGCCCGTTAATAAGTAAGGAAGTCAGGGAGCTGGAAACCCCCTAGCGCCTTAGGGCGAAAGAGGGTGTATTGTTTGCAACCCTGCCATATGAAGCTGCTACATAAGGAGTGCAAGTCAGAAAAAAAGGCAGGAGGCAAAGATATGGACAGGGTCTGTAGGAGGTAGAGCACTTTAGGGAGTATGGTCATCTTGATAATGTTCATCCGGCCTAGCCAGGAGAACCACTCTGGAGTCCATTTCTGGAAAGAGGTATACAAATGAGCCAGAAGAGGGGGGAAATTAACTTTAAATAGGTCAACGATCTCTGGAGATAGGTTAATGCCTAGATATTTTAAAGAAGACCGGGTCCAGAGGAAGGAAAACGAGGAGTAGAGAGAGAGGAGATGTCTGCATCCGAGAGTTGTGACACAGATTTTGAATAGCTAATTTTAAAATTAGAAATACGGCTATAACTATCAAATTCGGACATCAGTTTGGGGAGATAGACAGTAGGATTAGTTATAAACTTTTTTACATCATATGCAAAGAGTGCCAATTTGATGACGGAATTTGTACAGGAATGTGTCTGTCCCGGTTTCTCTAGCAACTCGGTAAATCTACATTTGTATAAAAAGTCAGACCAATGCTCCATATCACTTATTAAGCTACATAAAAGTACAGTAATCTTTCTAAATGTTATTTCTAGTGTTACATACAGAGACGCTGGAGATGCATTTGGGTCTAAATTAAGCATTGATGACAGGAACAGGTGTCTGGATATGAATGTGTTCTATGACAACTCTGTTTACAGGTGATAAGAAAAGAACACAGACATCTCACAGATGGCAAGAAAAAGGTTATGTTGTGTCACCATTTGCTTCTCAGACCAAAGATACTTACTGTATTTGAGTATAAGCCGACCCGAATATAAGCCGCGGCACCTCATTTCACCAAAAAACTGGGATAACTTATTGACTCGGGTATAAGCCTCCCCCCCAGTATGTCTATCTAACACCACTGTGAAAGGCTCGTGTCACTCATGTCACTGATGGATCATTACCCCCATAGGATTGCATTGACTCTGGCTCTGTGGACTCAGTGTGGTGCATGCTGCCTACCAGTGTCAGCACATCCCTACATCATGACACCAAAAAAAATAAATGTTTTTTTGTTTTTTTTATAGACTCGAGTATAAGCCGAGGGGGGCACTTTCAGCATAAAAAAATGTGCTGAAAAATTCGGCTTATATTCTAGTATATACGGTAAGCCTGTTTCATGTCATTTTATATTGTTTCTTTAATACTTTACTATAGGTGACACATTATTCTTGTAACATTTAAGTTTACTGAAGAAGACGAGTAACGGTACCTCAAGTGACAGACTATGTGTAAATACATCATAAGTCACCATTTTCATAGATTTATAGATATAGGGGCCGATTCAATCCCCTTCGCGCGTAGTTTTCTTGCCTTACGCTACTTGCGTAAGGCAGGAAATCTCGTGTTTTTTCATTTGCACCTCATAGAGGTACAAAAAAACGCGAGTTTTCAGTCCCGTAATAGACGGGAAAAAGCGCACTTCGCGTTTTTTCCCGTCTTCGCGCGGGATTGAATCGGCCCCTTAGTGTCTAGTGTTTACCAGAGATTAATACAATATGTTTAGGTGATCTAAAAAGGGGTAGACCTAGAAACTGACTCCGTAGGAGTGAACTCCTATGGGATTCTGGACATGCCTAGCTCACTTACATTGAGTGGGGTATCCCATGTTTATTTGTTGCAGAAAATACATTTAGGGGCCGATTCAATCCCCTTCGCGCGAATTTCGTCTGCCTTACACTGTTTGCGTAAGGCAGGAAAACTCGGGTTTTTTTTCGTTCGCGGCTCATTGAGCCGCGTACAAAAAGACGAGTGGTTTCAGTCCCGTAATAGACGCACTTCGCGTTTTTTCCCGTCTTCGCGAGGGATAGGCCCCTTAGTGATCTTTAGTGGTCTGACCTTAAAATGTTGTGTTGGCGTTATATATCCAGCATGGTACTTTAAAAACAAAATCTTCTTAAAAAAATTTAAATCTTAGTCTGTCCCTCAGCTCTGTCTTCTTCTGTCCCTCTAACTTCTTCTACATTGTTCTGTCCGCTCCTCTTCTCTCTTCTTTACAATATTCTATGTATTTGACACGTCCCTGTCATATAGCGGAAAGCCAGTAAAACCTGTCCACATTTTTGTTACCAGTGGCATGCATGTTACACCCCTGGGCCGCTTCTCTGTAGCCTGGACACCCTGTGTGGACTCATCATGTGTGTCCTCAAAGCACCCCCTCTTCCATGCTGGAGAAAATGGGGAATGAGTTGCTTCCCCTTAATCAAAGCACTGCCAGAATCCTTGTACTTACATAATAGGTTGCTATTGGTTGCTGTTGGTTGAAAAATGTCTTTAATCTAATAGATTGGGACTACTTTATAAACAAGTACAAGTATACAGTAGTACATGACAACCTGATCAGATGTTGTGTTTTCTCTTAAACATTGATGTTTAGAATGCAGTATACTAATGTGGAATCATGTTAGCCTCACATGTACCTATCTCCATGGTACAGGTCTTAAAATAAATAGAGCTGAGAATGCCTTCTGGATTATTCCATAAACAATATTTAAAGGTCATGTTATCAAGGTATCAGTTTGCTAATGGAGCTGGCCAAGCCGGCCAATGGTGCACAAAGGAGGTAGGAGCGTGTTTAAAAGGTCACTTGATCTAATTATTTAAACATCTGAAGGTCAGCTTACTAATTGTGTGGCTAAAGAATAGAGGCTCTAACGCAACAAAAGTAACGCGTGTGGGCGGAGTGGGCATAGCTGCGTATTTATAAAGTTCCAGCCTGGGACAAGTTGTTAAAGTTCTTCTCCAGGGACCGTAAACTTGATAGAGACGTTGACTGAGGACTGTACTCTCTCTATATATCACCACCAGGTAGTCACAGCACTGGCTAGAATTGCAGTGTCCATTGTCACAATATTGGAAACCATGAAATAAAATATAATTTCCCACAACATAAAAGCAAGCCATCTCTCTGGATGCAGTTTTGACCATATACATATGCAGAAAGCATGACCTCATAAGAATTTCTGTCACTTCATTTGATGATCCCCCCACCCTCAGGCTACTTTAGTTTCAACACAGACACTTGGGAATCACTCTGCTCCAGGAGGTGGGAAGAGCCAAAGCCAAGAGGGGATTGATAATATACATAGCCCCTGGGCTACTGCATTCTGTGCCATTAGTTCAGGTAATGATGCCCTAAGTGATTTTCCTATGACAAATGAATTGTATGCAAAACATAGAACCTTATTATGCATCTTTTTTATATTGCATAGTGATCTCTATTCTAGGTATTGTCCTTAAGAGAGACTCTTGTTACGTGGGTCAATTATAATGTTTTACTCAGCTGCAAAGTATTTGAAGTGGTTACACAGATATGACATATTTTTAGCCATTGTTACTAAGTACCTTTAAATGCAAAGCACATGCTATGGGTAAGCATGCCTGTCATCAAGACTACCCATCATATATAAGGTGTAAACAGATAGCTATATAACCTTACAGAGAGTTTGGTGGGGGTTTTATGTTTAGTTTTGGGTTTTGTTTTATAATAACCTGTGTTTATTTAGGTTATAGCCAAAGTAGGGACGATGAGGTGACATATCATGACACCATACAGAGTCATATGGCAGTAGGGTTATATCGACCCTAAATCTGTTGTAAAATTACACAGAATCTATGTAGGGAAGAAGTAATCAATAGAACTCACACTATAAAACAATGCATGGAGAATAAAAGAAAACTGCAAGAAGATTAATAATGTTTCAATATATGTACCAGAGATGATAGACAAAAGATGAATTATGAGGATACTGGACACTGGAACATATTTATACTCATTCATTCAATAGTCATAGGATCAGAGCAACACTTGAGGAAAGTTACACCTGGGTAATACCATGATGAATCGCAGGGGGGGGGGGTAAATGTCTTCTGTGGTAAACTGTATTAGAGTTGAGAGATGATGTTTCAAATGACAATGACATTGCTTCTTGACAAGGTAAGCTACAATAAGTCAGCAGTGAAAATGCTGAATGCATGTGTTGATTCACTTATGAAGCAAGCGTGTGGTAAGTAAACATTTTGAATGTATATAGCCGAGATCAAATTTAAAACTCAGCTTAAAACTCTTATTAAATACATTAAGTCTGACCATTGACAGTCCATAGGATAAGTATGTACATGGCAGCTAGGATCAGCCAATCTTGGTTGTCTTTTAAATCTGCTATAAAATCAGCCAACATGACCACCAATCACCTGACCAATTGTCGTGAGTGTATGCTATCCATTTCTTCTTCATGTTGTGTGACAGGCGGTCTGGCTAGAAGAGTGTGTGCTGGTGACAATCCCATCTAATAGCAGGAAGTCTGCTGTATAATTGGACAAGTGTATATGCATGGATCAGGTGTAATTGCAAATGTGATCGTCTACAGCTGTGTTTGAAGAGGATTGAGGGTAGAAGTGTATATGCAGCGTAAGTGAGCACTTAAAGGAAGCCTTTGGAGATGAATCCTTACCTAAGCAGTAACTAAGCAGGCTTTTTCTTAAAAGATCTGGGCATGTTATTTGTTATACGCGTCCTATTTGTTTGCTGGAGTCTGTGACACTGCACATATTAGGATCCTCTATGTCTACTGTAGCTGGAGGCTTATAAGGAAACTCTGTCTGACTCCTGCAGAGACGCATGAGTGTGCCAGCGAATGTAGGAATGTATTTGGGATGTATATCAAATAGCAAATATGACTCAGTGGACTGTAACAGTAATGTCATTATACAAATATCCAGGGTGTAATATTGTACAGGTTATGTGCATCCTGTATATTAAATGTTAGAACATGTGTAACCACTTGTGTAAAACATTATATTTAACCTAAGCAACAAGAATCCTTATTTAAGAACAATACTAAAGCTGGGCATACACTATAAGATAAATTGTTCCAATCCAATGATTTTTCAAGAGTGGGTAAAACCATGTGGAATTGCGGGGGAGGTAAATTGAATTAATTGCAATCAGTATTAGAGGTGAGAGATGATATTTCCAGCACAAGTGTAATAACAGTGTAACAGTAACGCTGGTCAGTATCTGTGTGTAACATGCAACAATAAAGTATTCTCCCTGCATGCAAACACTGACATTCATTTTACCCCCCCTGCAATTCACCATGGTTTTACCCACTCCTGAAAAATCTTTAGATTGGAACAATTTATCTTATAGTGTATGGCCAGCTTTAGAATAGGAGGAGTTGTGCATGCAAGACTTGTGAAAGACTGGATTATGCTGAACGTTTCTGTAGTATCATATATTATGATGAATAACGAAAATATGTCTAATTTCATATAAGTCCATTTTATACAACTCACCTCTCTGCTTTTTGTTTCATTTTTGACATCAAAGACTGATATAAAAAGTGAAGGAATGATTCATCAATCCTCAGCCAATAAATGTGAAAATGAAATTCCATTATACAGGGATTAATCATAATATGCCAGACAGTTGATTTTGGCATTTTTGCATTGCTATGTGCAGACACACAGCCATGTCAATAACTTCAAGGCACTGTGTAACATGCAACATAAGTGCCAACATGTGTAGTAGAATGTGGTCATCACTAATTACATCATTAATAGTCCTTTGTCAAAAGCTGTCTCTTTACATTACATTGTATTATAACCCCTTAACTATAATCTTCATATTACTGTAATTCTAATATTTTTATTGGGACATTATAGTCCATTGTTTGAGATGGGATTAGATATTAGACCAGATCCAGACTTGAAAATAATAGAGATACAACTGAATTTGGGGAAAGTTAATGAATGTCAGTGTTTGCATGCAGGGAGAATACTTTGCTTCTGCTCATTGCCACATATACTGACCAGCGTTACTGTTACACTGTTATTATTAAATGACTTTTACCTCCCCTCTAATTCATCATGGTGTAAGCAAATCTGGTTTCATAAAATAGGTTGTTTTGAGTGTTTGTAGGACAGAAACCTTTAAAAGAAAAAAAAAGAAGTCATTATTTCCAAATGTCCTTTCTCCCCAGCACATTGAACTTTGGTGAAAAGGCTTTTCGTGGTCCTCCACCCCTTCGTCCTGGTCCTCTCCTAAGCCCGCTCCCGAAGATGGAACGTTCTACACAAGAGCTCTTCCTCAACTTCATGATCGTGCTGATCACTGTGCTACTGATGTGGCTTCTTGTCAAGTCCTACCTAGAGTAAAAAAAGACTGGATGATGTTCCTTGGAGACATCTAAGCCGACAATGTCACCCCCCTCAGCGCTGAGAGGTTCTTCAGAGGTTTTCTCAGCACTGAGGGGCTGTGTGAACAAATCAATGGCACTTGTGCCACCGCAAGAAAACACCCTTGCTCATCAGTCACAACATGCTGTTGCCTCTCCAACACAAATATTCTACTTTGCCATCTGTTAACTATTGTTGGATATTGTGCCTGTAAAGTTTAAATGTACATTGATTTCTATTTATAATGTGTACAACATCAATACTATCACTAGGTAAACAATATCACCATCAATTACTGGGACACAAAACATTTGCATCTAATAAACAAGAAGTTTAAACAATGTTTTGATGTTTATGTAACCATTGTAGAAACTACAAATTATGTCCTTGACCGAACTCTAAATTTGCATAGCTGATAGTTTGTAAGATGACTCCCCTCTTTCTGGGTGAAGACCACTTGCCCCATACGGAGGGGAATACACACACAAACACACACACAGGATCCTACCTTAAATCTTCTGCACCACTTTTTCTAAAATGCAAGGTGGTGCAAGGATTGTACATAAAAGTTGGAGCCAGCCCTTTTCTGTACAATTTACATCTTTCTTCCCCCTGTGCGTTGTCCCCATGTGCCAACTACATATATTGCGTATTTTACTCACTCTACATAGTGCTTAAAAAATAAAGTGCTCATGTACACTCTATTCTGCGATCAGTTTCCGAATTCAGGCCATGGAAAACAGATTATCAAACAAATAATCAAATAATACTAACAATACAGAAAAGAGAATATAAATAAATTTCAATAAATAATAAGACATTGGTCTCTCAGTACAAAACTCAACACTTAACAGGCTAATACCATACAAGAAGGTGGCGGAAGACACACATTTAATATAATATACACATTTAATATATAATGCAGTATAACAATCTAATCAATAATTGGGCGCTAAGTAGCTGCTTTCTGGTCACTTACCAAATTGCCCGAATATAACACAGTAAAAGCAAAAACTGGAATAACAGACGCTCACTTATACACTATAAACACACTTTACAATAAATCTGGCTACTACTCCGTTGTCCTCAGAGTCCAAAATAATAAGTCCAAGTCCACAATTATTATGCACTTTTTATCTTGATTCCTTTTGCTACTTTCCTCCACTGAAGTCCCCAGATCTTCAGTTGCCACAATACTCAAAGTGAAAGAAAGAAACTGTATTATATGATGTATAGACCCTTCGTACAACAGCTTTAGGGATTGTGTGAGCAAACAGCGTAATGGTGAAAAATTGCGTCTTTTTATCTCGCGGCTCATAGAGTCGCATTTAAAAAGACGCGATTAAGTTGTACCGTAATATACACAAATTGTACATAATCGCACAACTAGCTTTTTCGCATCTTAAACATGAATTGAATCAGACCTTTAGAGGTATTCAATGAGATATGCAATGAGGGAACCGACAACCAGGACCTAGCTGCTAGGACTAGCACCCAATTTGCAATAAATGGTACATGTTCATTGACTGCATGAAACTCCATAATCCCTATCTGAAAAGCAAAGTACATGTTATAAAATACAATAGCCTAACAAATGAAAGGGAGAGAAATTCACATTTCGCAAAGAAAAGTACACTTTCACTCTAGATGTAAATATTCTTACAATGAATTTCTGAGCAATTATTAACTGTACAATCATATACAGATCAAGTATCATTAAACGAAAAACAAAAACTCCTTAATATAGAATATAATCAAACACTTTAATGACATATTAAGTGGCTCTAAATTGAGGTTTGGCTGCAAATTCTCCCTGTACTCCCTGTACTGCCTATACTTTATTATATATATATATATATATATATATATACTAAATTAATAATATATTATATTGAAAAATTAAACTTTTGCTGTTTTTTGTGCTATTGCCACTCACAACACTTTGCCGAAGCAGCTATTGCGAGGGGTTTCCAAATCCTACTGCACTTGATCATGCCCTGTGGCGATTGCAAACAGTTAGCTGTAAACGTGGCATACTTATGTCTGCGTATAAGTCTGGATTGGGCTCATTTTTGGGAAGAGTACATTTGGTGCACATTAGACTGGTTCAAGACTTATGTACTATTGAACTTGACTTAGGAGTGTAAAGTTACAAGTGGGCAAAACCATGCTGAATTGCAGGGGGAGATAAAATGAATGTTATTGTTTGCATGCTTGGAGAATATATACTCATTCATTTGCAACTAATGAAATTTGATTCCCCTGCAATTCAAAATTTTTTTGGACCATCATAACTTTAAGCTCATTAGTTCAATAATATGTATAGTTGATATGTATAAGTTCAATAATTTGTATAGCTGATATGTTTAAGTTCAATAATATGTAAGTCTGGATCAGGACCATATCACGATCCTCATTACTGCTCATTTGTGCATGGGTTCCAGTACAAGACTGGACTGACTCACTGTATAGAATTAGGACCACCTTATCAAAGCCTTGGTAAAGCCTTGCAGAGGCAGGTGCTTCATACCCTGTGTTTGTACAGTCACTTAATGGAAGGTCTGTGGAAACAGGTGGATTGTTAAAAATACGCTAAGCTATTGCTGATACCAGCATTAATGATGGACAAAAATGAACAGATCTACAATACAGGGGGTATAAATGAATGTCTACTGCTGGGGTTAAAATTGCAATCCAGCCCTCCATATATTATCAATTGGATCATGTCAGACTATGTAGTGCATGCTTTACTGTATGGGGTGCATTCAATGTGCATGCATGTGAACGCTGGAAGGGCAGGAGGCCGCATCTAGAAATTACATGTCATTCTTAAGATAAACTGTTCCAATCGCAAGATTTTTCAAGAATGGGCAAAACCATGTTGAATTGCAGGGGAGGCAAATTGAATTAATTGCAATCAGTATTACAGGTGAGAGATGATGTTTCCAGCACAAGTGTAATAACAGTGTAACAGTAACGCTGGTCAGTATCTGTGTGCAACATGCAACAATAAAGTATTCTCCCTGCATGCANACACTGACATTCATTTTACCTCCCCTGCAATTCAACATGGTTTTACCCACTCTTGAAAAATCTTGCGATTGGAACAATTTATCTTATAGTGTATGGCCAGCTTAAGTGTGGAAGGATTTCTACATGTGCAAAGCAGAAAAGACAATTATTTAGTGAAATCCATAGTGACCATGAACAGCTGGTAGTGAACCTGAAACCAGATACGTGACATTAGCAGCACAGGAAAATCACTGGTGACCTTTTCTGTCTCAAGTATGTTTCACTATTTTCCCTAAGTACACGGAAAGGATGTGTGCACGTATGCAGAGTATTTACAAAGGAAGGAATGCCTAGATATATAAAGGCTAATTATATATCCCACACATACAGGCAGAAATGTCAGAATGGACAAGTACTGTTGTGCTGATGCTACACGATTTCAGTTGTTCTACTTTAAAAGACGTGACAATATTTTTCTTATGTTTGTTAAGCACACTTTAATAAGCCACTATTGTATCGTGATTACATAGGACATGATCTAGACCAGGGGTAGGCAATCTGCTGCTCTTCAGGTGTTGTCTAACTACAAGTCCCAGCATGCTTTGCCAGTTATCAACTATGTCTGTGCAGTTAAAGCATAGGATTTACACACACAGGACAAGATCCAACTTGAAAATAATAGAGGAAAGTGACACCCAGGTAAAACCATGATGTACTGAAGGGATGGTGGATTTAGCCCAAGTGTAATAACAGTGTAACAGTAACGCTGGTCAGTATCTGTGTGCAACAAGTAAAAGGAAAAGTATTCTCTAAGGGATCTCACATCTCTAAGGGAATATTTCATGTTGTCAAAGTGTGCGAAAAAATGAAGCTTTGATCTATAGGACATTTAAAGTTTTATCTGTTATCAGTTACTAAAATACACTGGAATCAACAAAAATAATGAATATGCCACATATGCTATGTGATTTGTTAGATAAGTAGCAGATTATTACTATGGACTAGAGATGTGCGCCGGGCCTTTTTTTGGGGTTTTGGATCTGGATTTTTTTGCAAAAAATGCTAAAAATGGCTAAAACCGCAGAATTTAGGAGGGGGCGGGCACTCGCAGCCCTGTGTAATGAGTGGAGGGGGCGGGGCACTCGCAGCCCTGTGTTAGTCAATGGAGAGGGGAGGGGGAGCAGAGCTGCACATCTCCCTGTGCTGTCTCCCTCGCGAGATCCAACGTCACAGGGACGGGGTTTTGCCTCGGTTCCTGCTCGGAACTGAGGAGACACCCCCCAAGCCTGCCCGGATTCGCCCCGGATCCCAGAGATTCGGATCTGTCGGATCTCTGGCATCCGAACCCGCTCATCACTACTATGGACCAAATTTGACCTGCGTGCGAGGTGCCCTCTCCCTCTCATAACTCATACGAGCCTTCAGGACTCTTAACCCGGATCCTTGTACATTGTTTAAAATCACGAAACTGCTGTTTCGTACCAATAAACATTGTACTAGTAACATCTCCACAGATGTTTTTAGTTACATCATGAGGAGGAAAGTGGAGGCCTGGCAGTTACTGGGTCAAGATCCTATTACTATAGTCTGAGGCGTATCCTCGTGATCCAGTTCAACCAGCATGTTAAGGGGAAGACAGACAAAGGGGATACCCATGGCAGAAGAACCTGCTAAGCCGTGCACCTGAGATAGAACCAACTGATGAAAGGGGAGATCTTGTGAGGCCCGTCATAATCATAAGTGGATCATCAGATGTCTAGAGATAGAGAATCCACCATTATATGATAGACTGGTGGACCTGTGGGAGGGAAGCTTGAGGTTAGCGTCGGAAGCAGGAGTTGCTATGTGCCGGGAAGCAGCTGAGATTAGGGAATAGTTGCCGAATCACAAGGCAACCAAAGACATTGGAGGAGAAATGGATACCTTAACAAATCCTCCACTTCTGCTGCCCAAATCTTACCATCAAGTTTTCGATAAGATTCTGTCCATCCAGCAGCGCACCCAAACCCCAGAATTGAAAAAACGCTGAGGACTGTATAAGGGACTACTCAATCAAGAAACAAGTGGTAAGCGGGATTTGTTCCCCGTATACCCCGTAGAGAGTCTCCCAGAACTGTGTACTGAGGTGACGGAGGAGAGGTGTCCAAAGTGTGCAAAATCCCAGGTTTAGAAGTTATAATTAAAATGACCATATCCTTTCTTGCCCCATAATTTCCCAAGCTAAAGTCCCGGGACCACCCTCCAGCCCTCCAGGTCTATGTGTAATAGACCTGGAGGTGTCTAAATGGTGTGATTACTGTGTTGATGAAGTGAAATCTAAGGGGAGAAGTGATGTTGAATGCTCTATCCCGCCATCTTCACTCTCGGGTGACACCTGGTGGGTGCGGAGTTAAGTGTTGGGGAACTTTATAAATGCAAGTGACAATAACTCATCACCAATTGAGTGTTTTATGTAACCTTTAATACTGTGTCATCTAAGTGTTATAATTGTATTTAATAAACATTTAGTCACACCCACCCCCCGGGGGTCCCACATTACATGGGCAGCACGCAGTTACGACAACCAATGTTATCTAGTAAATCCTCCACAGAAGAACTGTGTGATTGTTGTAGCAGTATAATAAAATGAGGTGCATCAAATTACTGTGTTCTGCATTATACTCTTTTCTTCGTCTCCATTTGAAGCATCTCCATTTGCTATGAGCCTAGCTAGTACACACTTATATTGGCATCTGTCAGATTATTCTTTAAATTTAGTGAATGAAAAAAACTCTAATATAAACACAAACCTGCACAAAACTAGTGATAGCCAAACAATAGATTATTGGTCCAGTACAGTGTGTGGCCATATTAGGACTAAGGGGCCGATTCAATCTCTGTTCGCAAAATTTTTTCTCCCTTACGCTGTTTGCGTAAGGGAGAAAAATTTGTGTCCTTTTGCTAACGGCTCATTGAGCCACGTATTAAAAACCGCAACCTTTTTCTACCGTAAGAGACGGGAAAAGCGCACATCACGCTTTTTCCCGTCTTTGTGTGGTATTGAATCGCCCCCTAATTGTTTGTCAGGGTTATATATACTGAATGTTCTCCTTTCAGTGATGATGGCTGGATGTCATGTTAACATGATTTATTTAGGTTTTAGAATTTTTTTTCACATAACTCTTTATTTTATAAAGTCTGCACCACCTATGGTCATTGCAACGGATGTTATATACACAAATCACCACTAGTTATTTATAATATTTCATCCTTCATTGTTTATTTCTAACACTTGGATAGCTGCCTCCCATATTCATTTATACATAGACAGATAATGGAAACGGATGGCAATATGTCACCCTAATGACCAGCACAAGCAACCATAACCTCATAGCCAAGCACCACCTACCGTACATGTCCAGGGAATCCAGCTGGAAGGGGTTTGTGATGATGTGGGGGCTTAGTGATATAACATTGAAGCCTTGTCAAAGGATCAGCAATATTATAACTTTAGAGACGACCATTAGGCAGCACATGGTTGATTTATCGTCATTGTGCACCAGTATGCTGATTGTGTTAAGCCCCGATGAAAGCCCCATCCATTAGTCAGGACCGGCACTGCTCGCCTTGCTAGCCCTCCTATGACAAAGGACTACCCCAAAGGAAAATGGCAAGAGTTCTATATCAGGACCTGGGTAACCCGATCCATTATACAGATCTCTAACCTCTATAAAACAAAGACAAATGACTTGATGACACATATTCCAGGGGCATTATACAGGCACTGGAATGGCAGCCGTAATGCTGGCAATTAAAGATAGCATTTGAAGTTCAGGTCCAGAACATAATATGGCATCACTTGTAAATGATTTCTAGTGCAGCTGTGTGCCCAAACATTTGCAATATTAATATTCTGCAAGTGACATCACTTCCAATGAGCTCCTCCCTCCAACTATTTCAGTCCTAACACAAGGATTAAAATTCCAGAGGACAGAGAGTATTCCCCGACAGGAACAATACTGATAACACGTCTCCTGCACTCGTCCCAAAGCTGGATTGCAGGTAAGACATGTAGCTTTCCTTCTCCAGTCACTTTTCTGTATAGTGGAAAGTTTTCTATGAGTTTACCCTTCAGTGTCGCTGGACAATCTTAGTAAAGAAGAACTTATACTTGAGTTCAGGTCACAACATACGTGGTATTGGACATAAACGGATGATGGGTAGCATAATATAAGGGATTATGAGTAGCATAATAAGAAGTTGCTTTAATCAGTTCCGTCTCGTTTGAACTATAATGTAATTTTATAATTTGAAGTTAAGTTTCAATACATTCCCTCTCTTCTTCATTTAATGCTTATTTCATTTCCCCTGAATTACTTTATATTCTCCATGGAAAAGGTAAGACAAAGTTCACAGGTGAAGCCCAATGTAAAAACACAAAAAACAAGAATCAGATGATACAGTTACTATGACCCCTGTACCAGGTACATAAGGCGATGATAACAATATTTGTCTATGTGATACTAACATTTCACATTGCAGAAGCTCAGTAACAGTGCTTTATCCATGGGGTGCTCATATATGGACAAATTAAAGCTCCACCCGTGTTTGCTATCAACGGCAGTCATGTATTTTGGTATTTTTATAACAGGATTCTGGTTGTCTTAGGAATTATTGCTGGTAACTCTTATTGCTGGTAACCCTTAATACTAACTGGACTGCGATGCGATCCCTGTGTTATTCTAGCCTGGATGCTTGTGCTATGTTCATGACTTTATTCCTGCCAATGAATTCAAGTTTGAGATATATCATTTGAACACATCTATTCATTATCATCAGATCTCATGTGACATATACAGCAGCGGATGTTCCAGTTACATCGGAAAACTATATTCAGTATATATATATATATATATATATATATATATATATATATATATATATTCAGACTCAATACCTACCTATCTATGAGGAGTGCAAATATATAGACACTGTATGCATGCAGGGAAAATACTTTGTTCAGCAAAATCATTGCGCAAATCAGTGAAAAAGAATTAGAGCTAAGAAGAGAACTTTTATAGCTCAACTCTAATTTCCTGATTAAAACATATAGCTATGCAGCATGTGAGCACTTTACAAACACAAAGTATTTTCTCTTGCATGGAAAATAATTAAAATGAATTGCATCTATGTTCCCCTTATCTGAAACTATGGACCAGCCCTCATCACTTAACCTCATGGGTGTAATTGCCCCTACATATCAATCTCCTATAGAGTGTAAGCCCTCTGCCCCACCAACTCTCTCTGCCTGTCTGTATTTAGTTGTACAATGAATCCAAAATCTTCAAAACTTAAGCCAGTTGTGTATTCACAAATTCTAAACAATCCAACAGTGTCTCCCAAAAGCAGCAATCGACAAAAGCGAAAACTGCCACTTCGCTTGCAACACAAGAAACGACATAAAACAGAGCATGTGATGCGCTAATAGGGAAAATAATAAGTGTTTATGCTGTATTTAGTTGTGTTTAGTTTACTCTTTAATCCACGGGTACTTTAATCCATTCATTTAGCTGTATTATTATTGCTAGGGATTTTTGAGGGTGATTCAATTTTGCATAAAGTAGTTTATATTAAGTCAAATATAACAAATTTATGAACAACTTAATTTTGTTTACTGTACAGTATTCTACAAATGCATATATATATATATCTTAATAACTTATGGCCAGTTTACAGACATATTACACATAAGTAGGTAAATATGAAACATATCACATACTGTTCAAAAACATAATAATGTATGTCTGTGGTAGTGAATTGACATTGTCATAACTTGATTAATGTACATTAAACTGGTCAGATTCTAGTGATTTATTATGTGTGACCATGTTATTATTCCTAAGGATTACCACGCGGATAACTCCTGCCACTCACTATGTACGTAGGCTTGCCACCTCACCATGCTGGTATGCTTGTGTCCCTTCACAGATCTTCATAGAGCAGACTGCAAAGAGATATCGCTTCACACCCGTAGTGGTGTTGTGGTGGTATGGATGCTTACAAGTGATGTTATGGAAATATAGAAGTGGTGTTGTGGAAATAGACAATAATAGAGGAGAATGGAGTGTATTTATGCCCTGTGATTGTTGTGTTTTATTTTGATCATACAATCCCCTGTATATGCTCATTATACAGTACTTAGTAATATACAATATGTGGTGGTAGAAGTAGATCTAGGACGTCTAAGCAGAACCCTCTCCCCTATGCACCTGTGCACCATGATGATATTTTGTACCTTTGTCGTCTTATCACATGTCTCCCCTATAGCATATACTCAAACACTATTCCATAATACATGTTGCTAGTGATGTGCGCCAGGCATTTTTTGGGGTTTTGGTTTTGGTTTTGGATCTGGATCTCCCTTCCTGTTTTGGATCTGGATGTGTTTTGCCAAAACCGCCCTTGTGGGTTTTGGTTTTGGTTTTGGATCTTTTTTTTTTTTTTCAAAAAATTATAGAAATTACAGAAGAATAACAGCTAGAATAACAGAATTTGGGCCTGCTTTTGTTTCTAAAGTATTATAAACG
>JABWIB010001484.1:47593-57597 GCA_016617825.1 Platyplectrum ornatum | reverse complement strand
AAGTGTTAAGCTGGCCATACACTGTGCAAAATGCAACAATAAAGTATTCTCCCTGCATGCAAACACTGACATTCATTTTACCTCCCCTGCAATTCAACATGATTTTACCCACTCTTGACTAAAGCTGGTCGATTGGAACAATTTATTGCATAGTGTATGGCCAGCTTAACAGTTATATTATTATAAAGAACTAAAATTACCTGCTAGCATTAATGCTCTAACACAATCCTTTCTGCCTTGAATTGAGGCTTTCATCAGTGCTGTAAAACCATGGATATTTCTCTTCTCGAGTTCCAGTCCAGGAAAATAATTCAACAAATAATTTGTTATTGTTATGTGGCCTGTAAAATGTAAGAAATAAAAAATAAACAAATAAAAGGAAACAAATTGCATCCACAATGCATTTGCCACAAAGAAAGTAATCAAGGTAATTAATATCGCGTTCAGATTGCCTGGGCTTTAAAAAGCCGCAGGTATATCCGCGGTGTAGAGCCGGCGTGGCAGTGAAGAAGGGGAGGTCACCTAAAAAGACTGTGATCGTAATGATCACATGTCTTTTTAGGCCAATCACCTCCCCTCATACGTGTTGGAGCCGGCCTGTCGGCTCCAGGCGCGTTCAGATTGCTACAAGGGAGTCAGCGAGCCGGTGAAAAACCTTCTTTTTCGGCGGCTCTGGAAGCCGCCAATCCTGAGCCGTCATTTTTNAAAGGGACTGTTCAGATTGCCTTCAAACGGTGGCTTTTACACTAGAGCCGTTGTTTTCGCTGAAAGCGACAGCTTTTTTTGGCAATCTGAACGGGGTATAAAGGAAGATATTTAACAATTATTTAACTTTTTGGAATACTGGGATAGGAACCCTGAGTGGTATAGTATACACCTTATCTATTAACACATAGCTCTTATGGTCAAAAGACCGTGCTCCAAAAAATACGTCCTGAGCTTGTGGCCTCTACGTCCTCCTCCCCTCAAATGTTGTGAACAAGCTTCTGGCAAAACGCTGCCTCAGATGATTCCAATGAGACGACGGCAGCCTGAGGGGAGGAGGACGTAGAGACCACAAGCTCAGGGCGTAATGAGCCATCCCCCGCAGTGACATTACATTGTTATGAGGAGGAGACCGATGGACACGAGGTTCCCTGCATTTCCTGCGTCAAACCACGTATAAAACAGACGCATGTAAGAAAGCTGCCGTCATGCCGAGCGGAGGTACAGGGGAGCGGGCACGAAGAAGAAACCCAGCAAGTCACTAGGGAGGATGAGATACACCCCCAAAGGGGTATGTGGACGTAATAACTATATTTTCTGGACTTTGCTAAGGAGGATAGGGAAAGTATTAAATGGACTGAAGTGTTAAAGTGCCCATGATCTTAACCTCTTATATGAAACATTATAATAATATCGCCTACAGACTGTGAATGTTCTTTTAAATATATCAGCACTTTAGCACTTGCACTTTTTCAGTGATGGGTTGTGACAAATAAAAATACCATATACAATTTGTTGTACTGTCTTTTGACCATAAGAGGTATGCATTAATAGATAAGGTGTATGCTATACCACTCAGGGTTGCTATCAATCTGTGTGTTTTTTTCTTTTGATTTTATATTATATGTGGAATATACCCAACCGCACCCTAAGTTTTTTACAATGTGAAACTTGTGCATCTCCACTTTCTACTTTGAATAAATAATGGGATAGGGCTAGATTCAGAGGAATGGAATTCACAGAAAAATATATTTAATGATGATCACTGATAAGAGGAAATTTTTTCATGAATCAGATTACAAAACAATCTTGGTTGTTTAAGTTAGTTATTCAAGTGCTGTTAATCTGCTTATCTGTATATCTCTGCTTATGTATGCATGGAGGAGGCACTTTTGGGTTATATTTGATACTATTATGAATCTACAGTCAAATTACTAGAAGGAGCCCCCATAGTCTGACTATACCACCTCATCTGTGACTTTTATGTTATTAAGCAAGACCATGGTTAATGACATACAATGTGAATTTGTTTATCTTCTATTACTTTTACCAGTGGGAAAGGTATAATCATTTTCTGACAGTGAAGCAGAAGCAATCCTGTATAAGTAATATTTAACCATCACTGGGGCTTTGTCCAACCAACAAAAAAAATCTACAGTGACTGAATTGTAAGAAAATGGACATTAAAATGGACATGATTATGGACATTATTATGTTTAGCATGAAATCGCATTCTCTAATTGTTACAGAGAGAAACAAATTCAGACAGGCTTCTATAAAAATAATATTTTATCACAACTGACTCATTTTTGCAGGTGTTGGGTTGCAATTTTGAATAAATGCTCAATTATTGAGAAACCATAAAACATGGAAGAAATTGCTCCAAGAGACTGACAACCAGACCACCCTTGAACGATATACAGTGGTCATATGACTTGATAAGTTAAAGCCCCCAATGGATACCTACTTCATCAGATTCACCGAATACAAAAAAAAATTAAGCCAAACTGTAAATAATGACTGTATTGATTTGAAGGTGAATAATTGGCTGTTAGAGACAGAAGGATCCTCCAAGCATCCGTCCAGGTGCTGTAATTTAAGAGCATTCAAATCACTACATGAGTCCTCCGGTGCAGAGAAATCACAGAACAATACTGAGGGAGATATAGAAGCATAGAAGTATATATAAGTGGAGGGGTGGTTAGATGAAGAGGGACAAGGCATAAAGGCCAAAAGAAAACTTCTCTTTACATACACTTATTGAGAATTAAGGAACTGTACTTTATTTTAGAATAGCTGGCAAAATAAACTGCAAATTAAAAGAGTCATTGGGGGGAGCTTCCTATAGGTGGATTTGGTCATATCGCCACAGCGATGTGATTTGGTGCTCGATTTAGCCATTTTTGGATTTACTAGCCATTGATTTTGTGTGCAATTGCTTGTAGGTGTCTCAGTTTTAAATAGTTTTTTGGAATTCGCTTGTTCTGTTTCCTCAATGATGTGCATACAGATTTTAATTTACTAAGGGTGAATTTGCATTTTTGATCTCAAATCGCATGCAAGATGGTTTCCAAATCAATAATTTCAAAAGATGTCCCTTTCCCAGGCCAAGTGAACCATTTGGCTGGTTCAATTGTGTGATTTATCAGATGGCAGGAGTGAGTGGAATTTTTGGAATGTCATTGGCCTAAGCTATTAGGCACAGGTAAGGTGGAGGAGGTGAGGAGCCATCACCAATGACAAATACCACATGGCGTGCAGTCTTTTCTGGTGCATTTGGACCTTACCTCCCTATCTGATTATGAGGTGGTGCAGTTATTCAGGCTTAGCTGTACAAGCCTCCTAAGCATATATGATCAAGTAAGCAGGTATTTAGAGTCAGATATGTCTCATGCCGTATAAATAGGCACTATTATTACTTGTATATACAAGTTATATACAAGAAACTTTAGTGCCACTACTTTAAACAATCGCAGTCCAAAGTACAGTCCACTTTTCTATCTAAATAGCCACTTTATTGTAGATGTATCGTCTCTTGTTATTTAACAATTTCAGCTGCCAACGTTCATACAGAAAGCAGAAAGGAGAAAAATGTTTGCATTTTTCAATACCACTAATTTGTGTGGCGATTCTACTCACATTTATTTAACTTAAATGTGTTTTTCTCCTTTCATACAATATATACAGTATTTTATATGATTACATCCAATCACAGAATACAGGCATTAAAGGGTGTCTCTTATATCACCAAGATGGCTCTTTCCTCCTCTGGTCTCCAGTCTTTGTTCCTAAGAGGGACCAGGAATCCATGCTCTGGGTACTTTATATGGGACTTCTATATTCTAGATTTGCTTTGATTCTTGTGATGCTAGACTTCTGTAGACATTGTCGCCTGCAGCCTTCAGTCATATACAGTACAGGTGCCAGTACCTCCTGCCTTCATGTTTAACAATGTATGCATGTCATTCTAATTGTGTGTTTTTTTTAAAAAGGTGATATGGATATGGATGTTGCTCCTTGATAATGACCCCACTGTTGCATCCTGAGACTCCTGCACACCACAAATAAAATAGTTACACAGGGCCACTAGATGTGTGATAGACTGTACCTTTGAAGTATTAAAATCTCGCTTTAGGTGCCTAGATAAATCTAGTGGTCAACTTCTTTATTCACCTAGGAATGTTGTGGGCTTGCTGTCTGCTTCACATTCTTGTCCTAAGTGAACCTTGGGTTGAGATTGTTGATGCAGGTAGTGAGTATGCAGAAGTTCTGTCAACATCTTTCCAGGAGCACAGTAGGTCAGGGATTCGGGCATGTGCATTTCTAATAGAGAATCATTTCTCATGTAAGTGGGTATTATTATGGCGGCAGAAAATATGTTGTATTTGGATTTATTTCATTTCAGATAATAAGGATTTTTTTCTGGGGGGGTGGGATTGTTTTTTTTGGATTTTTTTCTATTTATTTATTGTAGATTTTACTAGATTGTAGTGTGTAGTACCATATAGTACTTAACGGGGGACCCGGAGGAAGCAGGACTCGAGGCAGCCCAGGCACAGCACATCACTGCGACCAGCACAGCACTCCGAATGAAGATGTAGGCAGCTGGAAAGGAATGAAGATGGTGGCCGGAAGGATTGGAGCTCCATTCACAGGTCAGGCCTCGCCCTCCGGTCATTGTCTTAGCTGAGAGCACAAAGCAGTTAGTTATCGAACTGCAGAAGGGAAGGGATTGGGAGCATTTTTTTGCCACATCGCCTATTTGCAAACAAGGAGATGCCCCTAGAATCTACAGGTTTCTCTCCATGTAAATCCCTTTTTGGGGATTAGGTGTGAGGTCTTCTCATTCCCTAGATTTGTTAAGAAAAAAATAAAATGTCCCAGATATATGGTATGCGTGTCTTGTGCACTGTTTACAGTGTGACAGCGGCTGACAGGCGTCCCTGCAGAATGCCGTCTGCCTGCAGAAGGCACCCTGGGGACCTAGAAAAGCAGGACTCGAGCCACGAGGACCTGGAGGAAGCAGGACTCGAGGCAGCACAGGCAAAGCACAGCACTCTGACCAGAACTCCGAATGAAGAACAAAGATGGAGGCAGCTGGAAAGGAATGAAAATAACAGGCGGAAGGATCGGAGCTCCCCAGTCACAGTTTTTTCAGGATTCGTACCATAAGACACACACACTTTTTCCTCCACTCTCTTCCTCCAGAGATTTAGATACAACATGAATTGTCACATAAATATTTTGCATGGAGACATAAATGGAAGTCTAAGGCTTACTAAGCAAGGAGATTGAAGGGAGATTGGAAAGTGGGGATGTTGCCCATAGCAGATTAAAGCTCACATTTTCCAGTATGTAAAATGAAAATAATAGCTTGAATCAGATTAGTTACTATTGGCAACATCCCCACTTTTCGGTTTCTCTGCAATCTCCCTGCTTAGTAAATTTTGGCTTAATTCTCTTTTTGTGAGGTTTGAGCAATTGAGAATTGTTTTCAATTCTATTTGACAGAACTGTGTTTTCCCTTTAATAGCTTAGACATGTGCTTTGCAAACAAACGGAATGACTAAAATCAATGCAATAGTTATACAGTGACAGTGTAAGATTTGGACATTTGATACATTTTGCGTATGTTTTAAATGATTTGCGTATGAATAATAATCTATATATTTTTCTTCCGAATGATTTTTAAGAGCTTATATTGGCTATTTTGTTAAAGAAAGAAATATAATTTAGTTGTACCAGTGCACATTTTATTTAAAACTTGTATGTATCATATATATATATATATATATATATATATATATATATATATATATATATATGTATATATAGCTCCGACAACGTGACACTCCACATAAGACAAACAGCTCTAGTCCTCTAAGTCCAACGTTTCAGTTTATAAAAACTGGACTAAGAGGACTAGAGATGTTTGTCTTATGTGGAGTGCCGCGTTGTTGGAGCTATATGTACGGAGCTGTACCATGAGACGCTATACGAGGGCACACACGCTACACAACTAATAATTATTTTACTATAAAGGGAGTGCCAATTGTAGAAAATATAATATTAAAAATATGAATGTGTGTTATTATGATTTTATCTTCCACAAATACATCAGTGTTCGAGGATGGTAACATTCTTATTTAAACAATTCACTCCAGTCTGTTGCAATAGAATGTCAACATGTGGTCCTAATTTCAGATAAAAGGTATAGGAAGTTGTTTCATACAATAGTATTTTGTAGTTTAGAGATGTCAAACATTATTAATCTCAGAATATATTATACTTAGGTATTTTCTGGAATAACATATAACATATGTGAAGGCTTATTTATGTTACATTTCAGATGATGAGGGTATTCTATGAATGGGTTTTGTGTTAGAAGTTTATCTAATTACATACAGATGTTGGCTTTTGAGAACAAAGGCTGCATACAAGGTTACACATGCAGGGGGGGGGGACAAGCTGATAGTTTTACTTTGAGACACTTACACTGAGACATGGACACACAGACACACTTACACTGAGGCAGACACGATACATACACACTTTACATATTCTCCCAATTACATACATGATAATTTTGTAACTTTGAAACCTTTCATCATTATTTATCATTTTTGTATCTATTTTTAAGTCTTTTTGTATTTTGCATTTTTTATTTTTGAGTGAATTAAACGAAGTTACTCTGAAGTGCTCACAATTCGTGTAATTCTTAACATTAAGAGTTACAAGCCTACAATTGTACATCTAAAAACAATTGTAGAGGATAAGAGTTTTTTTCACCAATCTGATTGGAATATATATATATATATATATATATATATATACAAGTATACTCCAACAGAGGAATATGTTGTCTTGCACAGTTTTGTATACTTTAGTATCATTGATTAGCTATAGTCAATAATAATTACCTGCTTGTGCTGCTGTTATAAGAGCAGTGTTCCCTTCATTATCTTGCCAGTTTACATCAACATAAGGGCATTGCGATAAAGTTATTACAATATCCACATACCCTTGATAGCATGCAATAAGAAGGCCAGTCTGTAAAAAGAAAAAATACATACATTTACACTTTAGCTGTGCAAAAATAAATGATCTTTTAGTTCTATTAAACAAACAACAAAATATAAATTGGTTATGTATACTTTCAGGTATATCATCTCAAGTGACTTTCTAAACTTTATATCAAGACTTTCTAATGTTACATTTAACCTGACAAATGCTGACACATTATTTATAAGCAACCTTCATAGCACTTTCTAATCTGAGAGCACAAAGCAGTTAGTGATAGTAATGCAGAAGGGAAGGGATTTGGAGCATTTTTTTGCCACATCGTCTATTTGCAAACAAGGAGGTGTCCCTAGAATCCACAGGTTTCTCTCCATGTAAATCCCTTTTTGGGGGTTGGGTGTAAGCTCTTTTCATTCCCTAGATTTGTTACGAAATATCCCAGAAAAATTGGTTCATTTTATAATGCATTCCATGTGAAGATGCAGTCAATAATGGCATAGACAAATTTAAAAGATTCACCGTAAAAATAAAAACAATGATATAATTGCAATGCCAGATTATGTATTTTATACTGGGCCTTAAAGCAGAATAAGCTCAGCCTGGTTTGGGGAGCCCCTTCATTATAGTACAAAATATTAATTACTTTAAATATGTGGTAGTGAGGGAGGGAGGAAGGATGAAATAAAAATTGTCACCTTTATATGGTTGACTGGGTATAGCCTTCTAAATAGGAGCAGGAAACTAAATCATTTTTTTTTACAGGGGGAAGACTATGTGGTCTCATTATTATACTATTATACTGGGGACAGTGTTTAGGAAGAGCATGGGGATAGTGATTAGGAAGAAGGTAAGCTGGGAGAGGGAGCAGTGTGTATATATGTGTGTGTGTGTGTGTATATATATATATAAAGATATTTATGGTATGGTAAGTCTGTTATTGATTCTATTTAATTTTCTTTTTAACCCCTTGTGTACCTGATGTGTAGGGCTAGCAAAATAAAATGCATTTGCGCACTCCATTTTGCAGCCAATATACGAATGTGTGACCCACTCCCCTAAACTATATACCACATATCTCAGCAGCTCTGTCTCCACAGCTCCTTCCCCTTTTTTTCGCATCTGTCACCTCTTCTGCCTCCACAGCTCTTCTTGCTGTCTTTGTGGCTCCTCTCCCACCTGTTTCCGGGGCTTCTCTCCCCCTCTCTTGCTGCAGCTTTCTCCCTCTGTCTTAATAGCTCTCTTTCTCTTTCATCACAGCTTTAATTTCACCCCATGTCTTTGCAGCTCTCTCCACTCTCTGCCTCCACAGCTCCTCTCCCCCTCTGTCTCCGCAGCTCCTATCCCCATTTGTCTCTGCAGCTCTCTTCCCCTCTGTCTCTCTAGCTCTCTTCCCCTCTGTTTCTGCAGCTCCTCTCCACCTCTGTCACTGCAGCTCCTCTCCCCCTCTGTCTCTACATCTTCTCTCCCCCTCAGTCTCCACAGCTCCTCTGCCCCTTTGTCTCCGCAGCTCCTATCCCCATTTGTCTCTGCAGCTCTCTTCCCCTCTGTCTCTCTAGCTCTCTTCCCCTCTGTTTCTGCAGCTCCTCTCCCCCTCTGTCTTTACATCTTCTCTCCCCCTCAGTCTCCACAGCTCCTCTCCCCATTTGTCTCTGCAGCTCTCTTCCCCCCTTCCCCTCTGTTCTGTGATTGGATAGTATCATCACAGGATGCAACGCTAGTTCTATGTGCTGCTGACCGCCCCCTTTATGCCTTGTGTATGTGCAGCTGCAGAGTTGGTCTATATGCTGCACGTACTGCATATCACATGTGTTAAAAATAAATGAATAAATAAAGTTTCAAAAAATGGCTTACTCTCACTGGAGAGAACATGAAGTTAAGTTGCTGCTGGCAGTTTGTGCTGAAGAGGAGATCATGAAGCAAATAACAGTTATTTTTGAGCATGTTTACCCTAGCACATTGCGCATATATAAAATAGCGCCTTTAACCTTGCAGCTATATTGGGATGGGGCAACAAACTCAAATAGTTATGCTACATTTTTCCCTATTGGTTAATACATCCAGACACAACACCTAAAATACTAGCAAGATATGATGCATTTCTTGTGCACCCTTTTGCCTGTGGAATAAACTCCTGACATATGCTTAAATACATGTGAGTAATGGATATTTTGCTATTGTTACTTTGTTGATGTTAGGAAACCAGGGGAGACTCAGGCAGGATGCACACAGATTTATTGTAAACTAATAAAAACAGAATAACAATAACAGAAATAAGCACAAAATGAGAAACAAATAATAAATGGAAGACTGAGACAAGGCAGAGAGACTGAGACAAGGCAGAGAGACTGAGACAAGGCAGAGAGCCTGAGACAAGGCTGAGAGCCTGAGACAAGGCTGAGAGCCTGAGACAAGGCTGAGAGCCTGCAAAGGGTTGGCAGGAAGGTGAGAGAGAAAATGACCCACTCCTGTGTCTGGAACAGACAGGATATTTAAGGCAAAGCCACAGGTGCGGAAGATAATGAGCAGCAGTGAAAACAGTGACCTCTAGGGGCAAGTCTAAAGATGACAGCTGACAACAAGTCAGGGAATGCCCCTAGAGGTAGAAGATGAGAACTGCAGTCCAAAACCGTGACAGTTGAGTCATCAGTGTTGCATAATGTTTTACAAAATTTTTACAAAATGAACGTAAGCATTTGTGTTATGTCAATGGTAATTCCAATTACCCCAGCGGAATCTGGATATCGTCGCTGAGCTGCCACCTGAGTATAGTGCAAAGTGACCTTTAATTGCAAATAAACATCCACACAGCAATTCCACCGCTGACAAAACTTTTGGTGGTGTTACAGTTCTGTGCGTCTGGTACCTTCCAGATGCCTGCGGCGGCCCTAGGGTTTGCGGGGCCCTAGGCGAAAATGTTTTACTGGGGGGCCCCATCAACGGCACAGAACAGGCGTTTATTTATATATATATATATATATATATATATATATATATATATA
>JABWIB010001484.1:0-12579 GCA_016617825.1 Platyplectrum ornatum | reverse complement strand
CCCCCCCCCCCCCCGATGGCGGCCCTGCTCACAAGTGTACATATGGACCTGTGCAGCAGGGTCGCCTGCATCTGTGGTTGGCGATCACTGCCAGGGCGTAGGTTCATGTCCGTTGGCTACATTAACTGGGACCCCTCCAAGCAGGAGGTGCTGCGGCACTAACCTGCTACAGCAGGAGAGGCCCGGACATCCCCTTCTCGCCTCTCTACCTATCTTCCCACCCTCTCTTTCTCTGTGGTAGTAAACCCTCGCCAGGGCATCGGACATCAGGTAAGCGGTAAGTGGTTGCCTTACATTATGACAACTAGTAATCCCAATTATCACTAATGGATGTCTTAATAATTATTTATCAATAATAAACTCCTTTAAGCCATCAAATTCAGCACTGTGTTTAAACAAAGTAACGTGCTAATGGAGAAAAAGCTCCCTACCGCCCTAAAAGTAAAAGGAGCTTTAACAAATGCCAACATAAAGTAGACATATGGTAATTACTAGTTATTAACTATTTTGGTTGGTGTGACTATCTGTCTTTCAGGCAGAAAATGTAACATTGTGAAAACTCAGAATCAGTTGAATAAGTAAAAGCATTAAAAAGTTATTCCCACATAAAGTGACACATGTCAGTCATACTCATTACCCCAAAATAGAAGGGGTTAAGGCCTGCTCACATTAAGGGACCCTGGTATAGGTGATCCTGTACCCTGACACAGGGGTCACCCTGCCACATTATAAAGATGTCATCTATGTACCAAAGCCACATGAAGACATGTTATGTATATCCCTCATAGACATTGGAAATACAACCATCTGAGTTTTTTTCACAAAAGAACTGCAGGAACCCTGTGGCCCATACTCACTACAGACACAGCCTTATAAAGTCTACAGGGATCCAGCATTCGTGGTAGCAATTTAAAGGACATTCTATGCAAAAGTGATATCTGCTCAACGGACATTTATACACAGCAATTTCTTAAAATGGAACCCTATGTAAAAATATGCTAACTTCTACGAACCACAAAATTAGACATGTTATCACCTGTAATTCAAAATATATTATTTACATCATTACTTGCTCCTACCATCTAATACATGTGGGAAAGACCATAAGGAAATTAAAAGAGAGACTTATGCTTCACAAATTAGCCATTAAATTAGCCTTACAATGCAGAGACATTGATCAGCCTGTTGCCAAACATTGGAGGACAGCAGGACACAATCTGAATGATGTTAAATGGACGGGCATAGACCACATCCCCATCCACCCCTGTGGAGGTGACTGTGACACAGCACTTCTACGGAAATAATGCTGGTGGATCCATAAGCTCAACTCTATTGCACCCATGGGATTGACCGAGCAACTGGTCGTGAGCTGTTTTTATAAACCCAGTCCCGACCCCAGGACCATCACTGCTGCATGCACTGACTCTACAGCACCTCTGAGTACACCCGAGAGACCGCGCACATACACAGTATGTGGACAGCATTGGACTAATAATTGGGACTTGCTTACGTTCTTTCCATTATGTTCATTTACTTTGTTGCCATCATGCTCGTTACGCTACATGCATTGCTAGTACACTCCCCCAGTTACCGCAGCAACCATCAGACAATGATAACACTTGGTCATCTACTTGTGCTCTTGTGCTTGGTCAAGAAGATGTGAGTGGCATTACTATTTCCCACTCTCTGCTACAAATTTTTTTTACATTAAACTGTAGTTACCGCACTCTTGACCATTCCTAATGCATAGGGATAGAAATTAGTAGCAGAGAGTGGGAAATACTAATGCCACTCACATGGCATTGCTATAGCCTCACATGTGCTCCAGTCTGGAGAGAAGGACATACACAAAGTGCAAAGTGCAAAGAACAGAAACTGAAAGGGTACATGGTATGAACAAAAGAACATATAAAGAAAGATTATAAAGAAAGATTAAATATGTATAATAAGAGAAGGGAGAGATAGCAGCTTTTAATGAATAATGGATAATTCATCATATTTTGAACCCCTCTTGATGTGTATCTACCCTGTTAAATATCTTTGTATCATCTACAAAAAGGCTTACTTTCCCATACCTCCCAACATTTGCCGGGGGGAGAGCGGGACAGACATGTCCCGACTCCAGCCCCGGCCAAACCCCGCCCTAATGTCTGGGCCAAACCCCACCCAGCATCGCCCCCAACTCCACCCAGACTCCTCCCCCAAACGCCTTAAACCCACTCACTGACGGCAAAGCCCCGTCCCCTTTTTGGGCCGCGGCAAACTTTGCTACTAGTTTGTCCCAAAAACACACTTTGCTACTAGTTTGTCCCACTAACTGGACAGTGGGAGGGACAGCGGGACAGTCCCCCAATAGTGGGGGACTGTCCCGCTAAAATTGGGACATTTGGGGGCTTTACCTTGTATTTCATGAATAATGTCACCAATAAATATATTAAATAGCTCCAGTCCTACCATCACTGTAAATTATTCTATTCCCAAATTTTCCAGATTATTTAACAGTCTGCAATGAGGAAGATTGCAAAAAGCTATTACTTTTTACTACTACCTGGATTGTTATGATCTTCCTTTAGTGAACCTATGCTGTTTGAGATCTTGTACAGTACTTGAAAAGGAATGTTGTGGTGATGGTAACTGAGCAGCAAATAACTAGAACTGGAATGCTGCATCATAACTCCCATATGTTGTGATTTCAGCAGGACAGCCCCTTTATTTAGTGATTGTTCCACTGTCGGGACTTAGGTTACTGAACAGCAGATGACGTAATCCTGAGCATCAAATTCAGTGATGCTGCAGTGAAAATCATAGAATAGGAATGCTTCTGCCTGAAAGAGGTTTTCCACTTTATGGGCCAGATTCAGAGTTACACTCTCATGACTCATGCAAATTAGTGGTTGATGTTTCTTTGTACGTAACATCAAATGTATGGAACGGACATAAATATGATGCACACATGCACATATGTTACAAGTTAGCTTTGTTCGATGTTGGAATCAGGGACGTAACTACAAAAGTCTGGGCCCCATAGCAAACCTTTCAACAGGCCTCCCCCCCAATATATTTTTTAAAAACTGCTCTAGTACCCCTATGTATAGACATTCTAGCAAGTAGCAAGGGGGCTACAAGGACAGTGGTTCTTAACCTTTTCTGGTGTGTACCAGTTACCCACTATAGCATTGGTTCAAGTACCACTGACCAATCCTATTCTCTCCCTCCATCACTATGACCCCGCTAATAGCCCATCATCTGCTAACATCATCTCCTTAACTAACCCAGTTGTCCTGTGTACCAGCAAAGAGTGGTTCACATACCACTGGTTGAGAACCCCTGCTTTAGAAGGACTTGGTATTAAACCAATGTATGGATGTATGCATGTATGTATGTATGTATGTATGTGTGTATGCATGTATGTATTTGTATGCATGCATGAGTATGTATGGATGTATGTGTGTATGCATGTATGTATGTATGTATGTGTATGCATGTATGGATGTATGTATGTGTGTATGCATTCATGTACACGTGTGTTTGACTGTGTGTATCCACTGCTTCTCACGTTCTTCCTTTTTTTTCTCTTTCCTTTTCTTTAGGTGCTTGTCAGAAAGCACGCATTTGTGACTATAAAGTGGAGAAAGAGAGAGAAGAGGGAGAGAAGGGGGGAGTGAGATAGAGGGGGGGAGAGAAGAGAGAGACGGGGCAGAGACAAAAAAGAGTGAAAGGGGGAGAGGGGAGAGAGAGAGGGGGGAGAGAAGAGGGGGCGGAGGAAAGAGAGGAGGGGGGAGGAGAGAGATTACCCACCTGAAGCTTCTCAGCTTCCTTTTCTGGACAAGGGAGGGTAAAGACATTGGAGGAGGAGCAGGAAGCAGGAAGGGGACGGGGAGAGAGCTGTGGCTCTGCAGCTCCAGTGCTATATCATGTAAAAGTGCTGCTGAGACTGTCAGCAGCACTTTTCATGATATAACTATTGAGCTGCAAAGGCACATGGCCAGGTCCGCTAGTTGTGGTTGTGGTGCTTACAGCGTCTTTTTTTACACTCTTTTGAAAGTGCGTTAATTGGTGCAAATGACGTGACATCAGGTCACATCAGCGTTGGAGTGTGGTTGGAGTTTGAAAGGGCAGACTGTGTGTCCCTGCAGATACCCAGTTTTAAAACCCCAGGGGTATGCATTCTGAATGGGATATAATTGAACTGATATCAGCTTTCATGTCTTCTCATTCAGTTAAATCCATTTTTCTTTGATTAATATCTGTGCATGTTTTAAATAATATAGGTAAATCCATCCATCGGTTTTTTTTCGGTAATTTTTTTTCAACTTAATTTTTTTCAATAAAAGCGCCGGTCTGGGAAGTCAAAGGGGCCCCCGGCCAACTGATGGGAGGTATGAATTAGTAACTTTTAGAATTGGCTAAATCCTTATCTGCGGCTGGCCTATTGGAAATTTCTATATATGTTCCTTCTCTGTCCCACACTCCTCTGATTAACACACATGAACTCATACCTTCAATATATGTCTCTAAAATCTGCAAATGGTCACCATAATCAACCCAATAACACATTATATATCTCCCTCTTTTTCTCTCGTTAGCTGGTGATATTTCCCCAAATCCTGAATCTCCCCACATCTGACCCAATTATTGTCCCATTTCCCAACTGCCATGCACATCTAAACTACTTTTCTAGACTTGTCTACAAGACTTTACTAACTTTTTTTTTACAAAATCATTTGGATAATCTTCAATCAGGCTTTCGTTCCCAACACTCCACAGAAACTACAATGACCAGGGTAGTGAATAGCCAGGGTAGTCAATCACTGCTCTCTCTTACTCTCTCTTAATTCTCTTGGATCTTTCTACTGCTTTTGATACTGTTGACCACATACATAATTGCTCTTTCAGTGTCCAGCTTCTATACATTCACTTCTTCTCCTCTTTCCCTATCTGTTGGAGAACATACATATACATATAGCCTATAGCAGCTTGTAGTCTGGCCTATCTGCATTCTGCAAGCATGCAAAATGGCAGGTAAATAGTACACCCTTACTTGGATGTATTCATCATTATGCACATGACTATCCTATTAGATTACATGCGATGGTTTGTCTGGAAAACTGTTGATTGGTGGACTCATGTTTTACCTGTTCAAAGGTGCTGGTTATATTGTTAAGTTTCTGTGATATGTAGTGTTTATCTGACTTTCTGAATATTCTCATCCATCTCATTTCTCATCCATGTCTCACCTCACCTTCCCTGAATGTATGCATGAGTGAGTATCAGTCTTGGAATGAAATAGAGATGAGCAGGTTCAGTTTCATGGTATCTGAACCTGCACAAACTGGAGTACGTGTATCAAGCCTACCAGCTCGGTACTTCAGGGCACAGACATGCTACAGATATGGTGCTTATAACGGATCTCGCAGGGCCTCGGATCTTGCTGTGTTTTGAGTTAATAAAAGACAATCCCTGCGAGCTCTGGGGACATTTCGCCATTTTACATGCATTACATCCATCGCATCTATCTATCTATCCATCTAATCTTATTCATGCTGTTATTATTCCTTCTGATATTATTCCTGCTATTTTTATTCCTGCTATTTTTATTTCTGCTATTTTTATTCTTGCTTCTTTGTTCTGCATACAAGGAAAGGAAAGGAATTTCTGTGATACAGACTTTAGTACCTGTGTGAAAAATAAATTAGCTATTCTCTCTATATATATAATGATCAATTATAAAACACCGCCAAATTCAAACATGCCCCATGATCTGCTCACACAATGAATTTGGTGGTGCATCATTTCTTTGAAAATGACAGGGATGTTCAAGAGATGTTGTCTGAGGTCCAGAACATTTGTGTACATTTTAGACAGTCTGCAGGTGCGTGCAGAAGATTTCAGCACTTGCAAGAAAAGTTCAGTTTGCCCTGCCATCAGCTGAAACAAGAAGTGGCCACAAAGTGTAATTTAACCCTCTATATGCTTAAGTGGATAGAGGAGCAGCAAAGGGCCATCCACAGCTACATCTATGATGTAAGGAGAGGAACGAATGCACCAAGTCAAGTGCCTTGGAGAATAATGTGCCTGTTGTGCAATGTTCTGAAACCCAGTTCCAGGTTGCCACATGTGAAGTTAGTTCCGACACTGCTAGCTTGAGTCAAGTCATACCCCTGATCTGCCTTTTGAAAAAGCAGTTGGAGACAGTAAATGCGGAGTTGAAGCAGAGGGGTTACGCTTAATATAAGACTAGATGATCAAGTCTTTGATTCACTTTACCAGGATCCAAGGTTCATTGATCTCTTGCAATCATATTGTTATATGCTCTAAACCATACTGAATCATAAGTTTGAGTCTTATGTGGTATAATTTTTACCAGAAAAAATCTGCAGAGACCCTTCAGTTTTTCTCTGTGGAGTTTACCAGGATAAAACTCAATTTTCCAAAGATATCCATAACAAATTATCTTCTAAATAATTTGAATAAATAATTTTGATGTGACCTGTACTGAAGGAGCTGCCTACCCTTGAGAGCATGTCAACTGCTACTGCCTATCATTCTAACACCGTTGACAGACTTGACGATGACTTTTTTGGTGATAGCATCCAAATAGACATGTCAGACTGTCCACTTAATTGTGGGAGCCCACACAAACCAGTTGTTTGAGAAACAAGTTGCTGAAACAAGTGGTTTGTTAAACTTTGCATGTCCTGTATACAACAAAATGGTGGGTGGGGGACATTTTCATCTTGCACATGGTGAAAGCATGATAGTTCCACCAAGTCTGCCCACATATTTAGTTGGTCTCGTCTTTCCTTATATGTTTTTTCGGTCATACAGTGTACCATTTTGGTGGTTCCTTTTGCACTTTCTATTTATGTATTTATGTCCTTCTGGGGATATGGCCATCAGAATTGTACACAATATTGATGTCATGGCCGTACCCATGGCTTATAAAGTGGCATCAAAACTGAACACAGTATTGCAGTTAAAGCTTCAAACCAATACCCCATAGAGTGCCAATTCTCATTGTTTTGGAACATTGCCTGGCTATCATTCAGTCATATAAAATGGTGACCCCTAAATCCTTTTTTAATGTAATGGCAGCAATGTTGTATTAAGCTTTAGGGTTTTGATGGCCTATGTGCATGATTTTACCTTTTTGTTGGTATTAAGTTGCAGTTGCCACACTTTTTACCATGTTTCCAGTCAACACAGATCATCCATGTCTAATGCATATAATCCACATGATGATATAATTTTTCCAAAGCTTCCTCAATATCTATGTCAGCATCATTGGCATAGCTTTAGGGGTTGCTGAGGTCACAGTTGAAACCGGGCCCCTAACCCAATGGGGTCAACAGTGGGGTAACTATTGTGGGTTTTGTAAGGCACATGCCCTGGGTTCTATCAGAGCATTTGTCCTGGAAAACCCTCACAAACCACTAGAGATGAGCTGTTTGGATCCTCTCTAATCTGACACAATGCGACATCAGGGATCCAAATCGAACCAAGCCCAGTTTGGGATTCACTCGCCAAATCCAGTTTCCAAATTGAGGCAAAGCACTACTTCCCTGGAAAAACACCTAAATGTCTTTGTAACTCTAGAAAATATCTCAAAGAGTAACATAAAAAAACTTTTTTAGTAAGCTCAACAAACTTATTAGAGATAGAAAGGATGCAGAGAATGGACTAAACTGGAGGGAAATTAAAAAAGACAGATACAACACAAGAGAAGCACCAGAGTACGCCAAAAATAGACAATACCAATAGGATACAAAACCTCACCAATACCATAACAAACAAACAAGAGGTAGAACCAACTACCATCAAAAAACACATCTATACTATCCCAATAAACACACAAAAACTAATACACAACAGAAAAACCAAGAAGAGCTCACCCCAAAAAAAGACAACAATGCACAGATCATTGAACAACCCACACCCAGCCACCCCATAAACCCCAGAACATAAAACATCAAAAAAACAAATAATACTTATAACATAGCCCAAAATAGTTATAGAAAAGGAATCAAGGAAGCTGAGAGAAGAGACACTTCAACAAAAATTGAATTAATCAACAAAATTTCAGACCACAAAAGTACGGAAAATACAGACACATACTCATTTACAACAGATTTAGATGCCAGTCATTTTTTAGAATTGGCCAACAAAACACCGACTCCGAGAACATCGCAAACCCAAGAGGTCCTATGGGGAGACACGATAATAGAGAAATCATCAAACAAACAAAAACCACAAAGCCAAAAAAGGAAACTAGAAATAAGAGTCAGGGGAAAACGGGGAGGAGGAAAGAAGAATTGGAACAAAGCCGAAGCAGAGAAGATATTTTCAATTTAAGCACACACACACTCACAATCTCAGATTTTATCCAAAGGCCTAAAATTTGCCCCCAGTAAAAGCTTAAATAAATTTAACACATACCTAGATCTACAAAAATTTTTTAGAACCCTGACCCTATTTTTAAAAGAAAAAGAGAAAGGTACACAATCTGTGGAAAGAGAAAAAACCACTAAAGATGAGTTCAAACACACAAACCTAAAAAACAAATCTACGTTCTTCCCTAACTACATGAAAGGTCCCCATATTGAACTTTTCCAAAAAGAAGTGGAAGAATATTTAAGAAAGTTGGACATAAGAATTAAAAACAAAATCCTAACAAAGAAAGAGAATGAAGCAATAAAATAACTAAAAAACTCCAAATTCCTAATCATAAAAGCAGCATATAAGGGGGGAGGTACAGTCGTTTTGGACAAAGAAAAATACATAATAGAGCCAATAACATCTTAAAAGACGCCACAACATATGAACCTCTAAATTTGACCCAACAAACTCCTTCTCAAATAAAATGAAGATTATGCTATCAAAAGCCAAAGAAAGGGGCATCCTAAACAAACATGAATTTGAGTATATCAATGTAATCAATCCCAGACCACCCATATTTTATAAGCTCCCAAAAATCCACAAGAACTTAGAAAATCCCCCAGGGAGACCCATAATTTCTGGCATAGGAAGCATCACCTCTAACCTCTCAGAGTACATCGATTTACTTTTATAACCCCTGGTAACCAAACAAAAAAGCTACGTCAAAGACACCGCCAAAATCCTAAATGCAATTACTAATATTACATGGGAAAAAGGGTTCAAACTCATGACTAGCGATATCTCATTACTATATTCAGTGATAGATCATGATGCAGGCTGCAAACACATTAAGGAAATGTTGTACGCAATACGCTTCATACTGGAACACAACTACTTTTCCTTCAATGGGCAACATTACAGACAGGTTTGCGGAACTGCTATGGGCACCAAATTCACACCCAGCTTCGCGAATCTGTTCGTTGTAGTATAGTTCGTAGTATAGAAAAATTAGAGGATTTTAATAAATATATCAATGAAAACCATCTGAACCTAAAATTTATATCAAATATTAGCGAAAAGGAGGTGGAATTCCTTGACATAGTCATAGAGGTCAAAAATGACAAGCTCTCCACAAAAACCTTCATCAAAAAAGTGGACACAAACACCTTCATACCAGCCAACAGCAATCACCACCCAACTTGGCTTAAAAACATCCCAGGGGGACAATTCCGCCGTCTCAGACGAAACTGTACCTACCTGGAAGATTATCAAAAACAAGCCAAAGATCTAAAAACCAGATTTATAGACAGGAAATACAAGGATGAACCAATACAAAAATTTCTGGAAGATCAGATAGAGGTCAAGTCGAGAAACAAACCTGAGAAAGATGACACCAAAAACTACGAAGTCAGTTTCATTATAAACTTCAGTAGTAACCATAACGAATTTGAAAAAATCATAAAGAAACATTGACATCTCCTCTGTAAGGATCCAAAACTAACACCTATACTGCCAACCAAACCCAGAATCATATACAGAAAAGCAGAAAACTTAAAAAACATTTTAGCCCCAAGTGCACTCAAACACAACAAAAACACAGATTGGCTCACAGATAAAACCAAAGGTTTTTTTCACTGCACAAAATGCATGGCGTGCAAAACAACAAAGACCAACTAAACCCAACCAACGTTGTCAATCAAATCCAACCATAACCATCAAGAATACAGAATTAACGATAGCATAACCTGCAATACAAAAGGGTTCATCTACCTACTAACATGTCCGTGCGGACTACAATATGTAGGCCGCACAGTGAGAGACCTAAGGGACGTATCAATGAACACCTGAGAAACATTTCCAAGGGGGTAACCACCCATAGTGTCCCCCTGCATTTTGCAAAAAAACACAATAAGGACCCATCCCTACTGAGCTTTGTAGGCATAGCAAAAGTGAACAAGGATTGGCGAGGGGGAAATTATATATCAAAAATATCTAGAGAGGAAACCAAATGGATCAACGATTTGCGCACCCTAGAACCCTATGGCCTGAACATAGACCTAGATCTGGGTAACTTTCTATTCAATAGTAACTAACATACTACTCCATACCTATATACAAATAACAAAACTAGTGATCCACATCACCCTATGCTCCACATTACAATATTAATTGTATAACTATACAAATGTAAAAATTACAGTCAAATGCATTAATTGCTTAAGAACTGTAACCAAATGTATCAATCACTAAATGTATCAATTGCTTAAAACTAAAAAGGTAGCTGAGAATTTTAGCTACTAAAAATGTATGAATACTAAAGGATAAATTTAAAGAACTCTGACAATATATGCTCTTTTGAGTAAATGCATTGACCTTTTAATGAAAGTGCAAAAGCGCACAAAGTAAAAATGCCAAGCGCACATCAGTGAACAAAGTGCGCAAGCGCATAAAGCAGAAATACAGGATGAAAAATACAGAACCAAGTGCGCAGTGAACAAAGTGCACAAGCGCATAAAGCAGAAATAAAGGATGAAAAATACCAAACTAAGTGTGCAAGCGCACCATCAATCCACCACACGCCAAGACTAAAGAAGGCGGAAATCCACCACACTACAATCTGCGCAAATGCGCACCTTCATACATAAAAGTGAACAAAGTGCGCAAGCGCACAGAACAAGAACGACGAGCACCGAACGTATAATAAAGTGCGCAAGCGCACACCACACGCCAAGAGCAAAGATGGCCGAGGTTGTGACTTACAAAAAAAGTGACTGCTACATCAACTTTTTTATGAACTGCATATCAACTTTTAAATGAACTGCATAGTGATGTGCTAACATATCAATNCAAACTGCACGTGAAACTATATGTTTTTACAATTTGTGTAAAGAAACTTTACTATTGTGAACAATAAACGTACACTTTTTTTTGCATATATCACTTATACGAAATCAACACACAATATACCTATTCAAATAAAAAAGTATTAGATTAGTAGCGAAGCGCCCGGGTATAAATTTCTTTATCACTATTGTGAAAATGTTGGAAATGTTGGATCTCATGATTTATTAGACTACTTATGATTGGCTATGCAAAATCACTGTTCTCACAATGTTTGGGAGGGGGGTTATAAGTCACTCCTTGAGTGCTGGATGCCATTTCAGTTTTAGAAAGTGTAGGGGAGACGTGTGATCAGCAGAGTGAGTCTGTATTTATAAACCCCTGTGCATAAGTGGCAGACTCACAAACAAGAGCCATTATTAAGGCTATCTTTTCAGTTCCATTTAAAATTATAACTGCACTGCAAAGTGCACTGTATCATTTTGCCTATAATGTAACCAGTGTACTATAAGAAGTACACAATTTATTGGTAGAATTTATTTAAAATACTGTACAAAACATCTGTATCTTAAAAATAATAACATTTTCTTTAATTTCCTTTACTCTAATTAGCTTAAATTAATTTAAATAATTTTTTAAATTAATCTGCTTAATTATCTTTTTTATTATATTAGAAAGGGATATTTGTTGAGCTGAAAGAGGCCTGAGAGGAAAAGTTAGATTGTTCTACAATTTCATCTAATTCATTTAATTGCACATATAATTTTGTGTACAGTTGAACATTTTTAATACAGTAATATTACGTAATATTAAGGCAGCACTTTAATTTAACTGTTGGTATAGCAGAATTTTTATGGTAGCATGCAGTGTGTTCACTCCTCTGTGCATACCGCACACTTGAACTATTTCAAAAGTCCATCTCTTACAGCATATCATTGAGGCAGCACATTAATTTAACATTTGGTATAGCAGATTTTTTTTTTGTACAAATAGTAGTAATGGATCAGTCAACTCAAGAGGTGCATCCCAGTACTGGAACTGGCAGTGCTCCCAGTACTGCAACAACCTCTTCCACTACTACTGCTACTACTACGACTAATAGTACACATTTAAAACAAAAGCATAAAAGATGGCACTGTGAAAGCTAAAAGGTTGTAAAAGGTTGGCAGTATATGGCAAACCATACACTACACGTAGTGGAAAGGAAAGGCTCAGACCATGTCCACTATTTTGGGCTAATGCTTCTGCAATTGTTACACGATTCACTAAACTGACGATTTCTGCTGAGATTTGATATCGCCAGCGTTCGTCAGTGATCTGAAATCGTCAATGCCTGGTGATGTATAGTATTCAGTAAGTGAC
>JABWIB010001483.1:15487-30303 GCA_016617825.1 Platyplectrum ornatum | reverse complement strand
GTGTGTTTAACTCCACTCCCTGTTAATGTTTAACCATTCGCTGCCCTAACATTTCTAAAATACTGCCATGGGTTGTTGAAGAACCCTGCTTGGGGCCCTACAAAAAAAAAACAACTTGTGTTAGGTTGTAAATGGCAACGGTTANGTGACCCGACTTGCCTATTCAGAGATTCCCGGTTTCTCTGGCCAGCAGACCTGGGGCGTACGGAGCACAGGGTTGCCTTTACTCACTGCAATGAGGGCCTTGGTAGGAAAAGAGGACAAACCAATATTATCCACCTGTAAACGGGTTTCTATATACTGGAGCTCTTCTCTGGTCCTGTAACCAAGGGGTTAGGCAGCCTTCTCTAACTATGAACCGTCTATTCTACTTTCTGTCTATCACAGAGCTCCCTCTGTCAAGAAATTTTCCCCACTCAATATGTACTCACTAACTATGTGAACTAAACAGCAGGGAAAATGGGAGGGCACTTACTTAAGTAGCTTAGCGTCAGAGGAAACAACCCCTTCCCAGAGAGTGTGATATGCTCCTCACCTGTAGGTATCCCAGGAAGCCAGTGGCGTCTTCTCTGCAGCGTTGCTACCCAGGAGCCAGAGAGCTTGTCTGCTGTGTCCCCGGATGATGCAGCCCTGCAGGTGGATAAAACGCTGGTCCTTACTGCCTCTGCTGTAGCCTCCACTACGTTGAATCTCCTCTGACCTCCAGCGCTGGTCCCTTCCTCCTGCTTCCCGCTGCGGTGATCGGTTTCTGGCCTCTTCTGGCCTCTTTGTCCAGTGATGTCCTCCTCGTGTCCGGCGTGCTGTGCCCAGGGTGACTCACCCCTGCCGCCTCCCATGCTGAACTCCCCTTCTCTGTCCTCTGCCAAATCCAAAATGGGCGTGGGAGGCGTAGCTAGTGACGTGGCTCGTCCCTGTCACATGCTGTGATTGCCTCTTTCCTGTCCCTCGGCCCATCCAAGATGGCCACCGCAGGCAGAGTCAGTGACATGGTGAACCTTGACTGGTTCACCAACATCACATGTGCCCTATCTTCTTCTGTCCGGCTCTCCAGCCCTTCCAATATGGCCAATATGGCAGACTTACATACTAATGGGCAAATCCATGTTAAATTTTATTAGTAACAAACAGTATTATAGTTGAGAGATGATGTCCTGCCCACGTCTAATAAGAGTGTAATGCCGGCTATACACTAGGGCAATACCAGGTGCGATGATGCAATGAAGTTCCATATAAATGCGAATATGGATCGGATCGCATATATTTAGAAGGTAATTTTATGTAACAGAATATTTTTCACTTTATTGAACAAGAGACTTATATAATACACAATAGGAACAGTGGACAAAGTGGAAATTTAGAAGTGGTGGTATGGAAATACTGAATATAATAGAAGTCAATGGAGATTTGTAGTATTTCAATTACATTAGTGGGAGAAGTACTGGTATGCCCTGAATAGGATAACAACCAAATCTATACTATTACATGTAACAACCATTATAAAAAAATGTGTTTTGTTTTTTTGTGGTTTTGCAACTGTTTTTTTTATGTTAACTAAAAAACTGGTTTTGTGTGCATTTGTGAAAATATGGTTATTATATTGCTATTCTCTCAATCACACACTTACACATATCATTTTTCATATAATTTTTCTTTGCAATGAACAACAAAGGCCTTCTTAGGCTGAGGATATTTTCTGAATATCAATCAGGCNTTTCAGTCAAATTATACATGTGCAACCTTACTTTAGCGTAAAACTCTCTGCCATGCATGTTTTATAGATTAGTGAGAGATGTCAAGTGTGCTTTTCCNTGTCCTCTGTTTATGTATTATATAATATGTTATGATAGATCATTGCTACAATGGCTAAGTTGCCATGTAAATTTGATCATCTCTTGATAGAAAGACCTACTCTTGAAAACACGTATTCATTTGTAAAGTGAAGCGGGCCATTGGCTCATTTTCTAAATTACCGCTTGCGAGTACAAAGTATGTTTTCCAGTTCAAAATATAATCTAAATCAACACTCAACAGAAACTTGTAGCAAGGCTTTTCAAGTATAAATAACACTTTGATTGTTCTTCTCCCTAAAGTGTTCACATCAGTATCAATCACCTTATGTATTTCCCCTTTAGCTACTTTCTTACGTTTGCGTCAGTCATTATTAAATATGAGAACGAATCTGTTCAAAACAAATATAGAACAAAACATACATATGGATGTGTAGGGAAAAGACTGGTCGTAGCGTTGTAAGACAAGAATAATAATGACATTGAAAGAATACTTTTCTACAAATAGAATGGAAACCTATGTATAGATTTGAATTGTTTGACTATTCTNAACAGTTAATAGGCTAACCAAAGAAAGATAACAACTTTTAGTGTAGGCACAAAAACATGAGTAAGAGACCCATGACCTCTGCATAGTCACACATCAACTTATTAGCAGAAGCAGGCAAGGAAGATTACATTCCCCGAGACATTACCTTGACAACATGGGAGGCATACATAAGTTGTATTATATATAAATTACAGAGACTGCACTGCCAGGCACAGCCGTGNGCTGATGGTAAAGCTGCTATGGGTNAGTAGTTAGTTGTAAGATAAGAGCAGGCAAGCCTCCAACACATAGTGAATTAANGTTATATCACAGATAGTATTACAGCACTAGTCAAAGAAATGGAAATGGATAATATTTCTTAAAGAGACGCTAACCTGCAAATATCTGGTGCCTACGTATACCCATCCTAGGGATGGATGTTCTACACAAACTTCATTCAAACTTCAATTTCAACAGTCATTAAGACATGATTGGGTGGTAACAAGCAGAATGGATGGAGAGGAGGGATGCAGCTTTACACTTATATATTGGATATATACTGGACATTGATACATAGGGATAAGTTTAAATAATTAGATATATTAAATAATTACATATTTATATATACAATGGAGCAGCCAGGTTGTATGGTAAAAGTGCTCAGTGCTCTGTATGATCCAGTCACACAGCANTGTTAGTAGCGGAACCATTTCACTATGAAAAAGGGTCAAAAGTTTGTGTTGTTTGGAANAGAAAGTGACTGAGGGGTAGTAATAAGTAGGGTAGAAAATGTNAAATANATAGAAGAACATGGTAAACAGATGCGTTTTAAGGAAGCGCTTAAAGGTNTGGCGAGTAAAGGATAGTGTTAATGGGCGAGAAATGTCTTAACAATAAATATTACATTATTTTACATTTGATTTACAATTAAGGTAATTTCAAACATTTGTTCAATAAAACGGAATGGAGAATAGACAAGTAGCAGTGGTCATATGCAGACTTGGGAAACAGTGGGCTTGATCCAGAAGTGAGCATACGCCAGCGCGCATGAAGTATGTCATTGTGATTTTCCAGCTCAGAACTGAAGAGGGTAGAATAGTGCCTCATTTACACCATAATGAGTCTCAAGCTTTGGTATCTTGCTTTCTAAAGGGCTTGATGTCAAGCATAGAGGATATGGCACAGACAAATGTACATTCAAAACCAAATACAGACAACAAAAGTTGTCTGCAAGGGGGAGGGGGTGTGTGTGTGCATACACATAGTACGCGCAATGGGCAGAGGGTTGTATGATAATAGTAAGAACTGTTATGTTCTATCCAGGTTTCTGCTTTTATATAAGGGTGGTGATAAACTGTAATGTTGGTTGTCTCCTTGTGGATTCCCCCAGAAACAGGGAGAGTAGAAGAATCTGCATTACATGTCTTTCCGCATTATTAGAGTTGCAGGAGTTGTGGCGTTCTGGTTCCAGTCCATGGTATATGAGAGTTGATTTGTACTAAAGCATAATATCTTCTTGCATTTTTTTTGCTGCTAAACAAAAGGTGTAATCGCAACGCTGGATCAACCCCGGCGTGTATTTCTGTGAAACAGAACCTATGACTAAGAATTTGACAGTGACTTTAAATCTTGTTTGTTTTGCAAATGCAATGTATTTTTCATGAGTCTCACATGTGCAGGTTTGTTTCAAGTCATTCAGTTTTCAAGTGCTATTCCATTCCAGAATTCAAGTGGTATATAAAAACATAAAATCCATTAAATGTATGTGCTTAACATTCCTGTATGACAACAGCAGCCTGGGCAATGATGGTTCATTGATTAACACTATGAACGCGTTTTATCATAAAAGATCAGGAAAAACGAGTGGGAACACTGTACAGCTGGTAATATTTTATCAAGGTATGCATCCCTAAGCAGAGAACCTTCAAGGCATCCAAGCCTTTACGGGAAAGAGATTTAAAACCATATTATCCAGAATGTTTTGTCGCTGTCCTATTAGTATCATTAATAATACTGAAAGACTTACTGAACAATACATAGCAATGAAACGTGATTAATATCTGCGTCTGATGTTATAAATGATTAGCCCTATACATTTTTAATTATAGGAGTACCAGCAGCAATTTGGATGTCAACAGGAATCAGCGGTGATGTCTGAGAATGAACAAAGATCAAGTGCAAAGAACAAGCATACTAAAAGAACTTAACATTACGGTGTAGTCAGCAGTTATTTTCTTCAACAGCTATCTGAAAACATTACAGCGCTGCGTCCTTCGAGACGGCAGAAGCACCAGCGCATTGGGCGAAGGGAAGAAGAAATGTTGAAGTGGTGCAGAAATAACTTCTTTATTGTAATATCCTTGATTTTTTTTTTTTTTTATGATAGCTCTGCCGCCTCTCAATTACACCAGTTAAAAAGGAATAGCAGACGAGTAGGCTTATATGGGGCACCAGGAGACTAAATGTGGTACATGGTAGGTTGTAAAAAAGAAACTATGATGGATTTGTTTCGAAGCTCAGAATAGGGAACTCACAGCAGGGCCGGGAGAGGAGTATAGAAATTTAAGGTTCTTTTTCCTTTTTAATAAGCAACAGAAAAAAAGGCTCCTTTTTGATCCTGCTGATGCTGATGTTCTGACACCTGCCACCAGCAGTACTTGGACACATCCTTTTTATTTTCTATTCCCTTTTAACTGTCTGGCAGTCACTTTGATATATTTTTGTCTGTCTGTAATGCCAATGAAACAAGGTGGTAATCTCACCAAGGATTTGTCATGACACAAGGTGCTTTCCCCTAAAGCCATAACCTGGAAATAAACACCTAAATCAAGGCTTATGCTAATTGATTTGATACAATACTTGCTGTTATGGATAGCGAGCAGGAGTCTTTTAAACTTGATGCACTCTTCATATTGTATACTCCAAAGAGTTTCAAATAAATGGAAGTTTCTTCAGCTCCATAGCAAGCAATGCATCACGCCACAAGTGACAGAAAAACATTAACATCAGATTGATATCTCTGAAGTGATGGTAATAAAATGATACCATGTATCAGAAAAGTTATGAAAATGTAATACTTATCATGCCACATAAGTCAGTTCTTATCCTATATTACATGAATTATCTTTTTGTCTTCCCAGAGAGAGAAAAAGCACGCCACTTACTGTGAGTACTTTTAGAAGTGAGATATGTTATAGCATTAAACAAATTAAGCCATTTTTCACCAGTTTCTGGAAGGGTCGTTTGGATGAAAAATGCTATTGCTNAATCAGGTCCTAGGATTTATAAAAATCCATGCTACTTCCACAAGTGCAGTGTTTAAGCCAAGCAGGCTATGAATAGGTTAAGTATACTTTTATCCTCGTATGTATCTGTACCATAGAACGTCAGTTCTCAAAGCTGTGTAATTGGCTTGTCCATCATTTGCTTTTTTTACTTTGAAGCTTTTAGTGTTGCTCCTTGAAGACAACCTTAAAGAGAGATACATGTCCAAACTGAAGAACGGGTGCTGTTGTGGAGNAACATATTGATAAGAAATGAGGCANCTGGGCTCACTAAACAGTGCAGTGTTATAGACGCACATCATGCTCATCATAANTCCGGAATAAAGGAGTAATGGGGCATTTCAGTCTGACCCTTGTGTAAAATTCTACCACCGACAAGTGGCCTTTGTAGCAGCTCCCAATCAAAGTGTTCTGTGCTTTGCCTTTAGCTGCTAGAAAACTCAGTATAGGTCCCATTAGGGTCCTCTAGATGGACGTATTGGAGTAGAATGCAAAGAGCNTTTCTTAAACTACTGTTCAAGACACCTTCCTTTCCTCAAGCTATGCATGTTTCATTTTTCTATGTATGTGTTGTGATGCATGCCATGCACCATTTTATTCACCCACTTTCCACAGTCTCTAAAATATTTGTGGAGATATGGGACCTCGCCCCTTCTCTTATTTAAATATACGGTTTTGCAGGGATTAGCCCTGTTAATTGATACAGGACTTACACCATAAACTGGATTCAGAGCGACGCCAGGCTGTTTTTTAAATTTTATTTCAGGGTACACAGGGGAGATACAGTTGAGGTAAGGGGGATACTGAGTACTAAGGGTGGCTGTATCTCCCAAAGCACAACACTGATAAAGTCCATGTGATGATGTCTGCAGGATTTCACCATGCTGGGCAACATTACACGGGCAGGGTCTATTCACACAGGACACTACCCCGGAGTAAAACNCTGCTTTTGATCGGGTAGTAGAGCCATAGTTGAACTGCTCGGGCAATAGGCCTCTGTGTGAACGGGGTACAAGTAAGTACCATGGTAATTATCAGGGTTTGAAAATACATAGGAAGGGGGCATCTTGAGGCCTACTCTGCANATGGAACAGAAACAGCAATTTGGTTATATATGACCCATACAAATTCATAGGTCTATATTTACAAGGGAAATGTTAAGATGTTGTCCATAGAAATTAATCGATTGTAGCTGACTCTAGTATGGAATAGGAAAGCAAGAGCTAGAATCTGATCTGGTTGCTATGGGCAGCAGTTCCACTTTTCAAATTCTGCAGTTTAATACATATAAGCTGTTCTTTAATATGGGATCATATTAGGCTATAAAGGGAGGCATACTAGCTCTACTATGGAATCTTATAGAATGGTATTATTAATACTTTGCTATGCTCTTGTAAAAGTAGTAATTTCATATGGATCAGTATACCTCCATAATAAAGTTATCCTAAATAGTGGCACCAGTACTATATTTCCCAGTTTCCTCATGCCTGGGGGAGAAAACAATGATGATGTCCAAAAGTTTTTATTTTCTTCATATAGTATTTTTCTCTGCATTGCTGCTGGTGATATTCTGTAATCATTAAATTACTATGTCTGTGACTGCAAGAATTATCTGTAATCTACTAGCATGGGGGTACTAACATTGCTGGAAGCCTCAGTATACTCACAGTATACAAATACATCCAATATNTACTTTATATAATGTGTCTGCTCCAGACCCCAATATACATATTAAGTATAAAGGGTGTAAGGGTATATCACATATTGTAATATATGNAGGGTTTATTAAATGTTTGGAGATTACACTATAAAAAAAACCAGTATCTCAACAACACCATACATGCTTTGGAAACCCCCCTTTCAAAATCCTGCGTTCACCCCTGAAGTGGGGGTGTATACGGGGGTATGAAAAACTAAACCGGGTCTCCCCCTTCCTCTTTTTTTATTTNTCTCCCTTTCTTTCCCTCTCCCCTATTGGTTAATTTGAAAAACATTGTGTATAAACAAGTTACTTGCTTGCAGCATTTCCCTGCTATGTGATGTTGTTTTATACTCTACATTACCATGTTTTTGTAAATAAATAATGATAAAAACTACAAATCTGCATTGACTTCTATTATATTTAGTGTTTCCATACCACCACAAATGTTCAAACCCCCACTTCTAAATTTCCACTTCTTCTGATGGGATGAAATACTTGATCCCTGGGGGTATATTTACTAAGTGGCGAGATTGCAGTGAGATTGTGGGGATGTTGTCCATAGCAACCAATCGGATTCAAGCTTTGAGTTTCATTTTACACACTGGAGAATGTGAACTTGAATCTGATTGGTTGCTATGGGCAACATCCCCACTATTCAATCTCACTGAAAGCTTGCCGCTTAGTAAATATACCCCCTGGTATCTGAATTAATAGGCTTCCACAACAGAACATGCTAGGGTATCATAAAACTTAAACTACATTTACTGTGTAAAGTGCCCCCCCCCCCCCTCGGCTTATACTCGAGTCATTGTTCTGCATGATGTCAATAAGCTATTCCAGTTTTTTGAGGTGAAATTAGGTGCCTCAGCTTATGCTCAGGTCGGCTTATACTCGAGTATATATAGTAATTAAAACTATTTCAAAATTGGACAGAATAGTTAAACAATTTGATTTAATCAATTCTCTTTTCATACAACAAAGAGGAAATTGTAAATACAGCCTTTTGGGTGGCTCAGTAGTCCCCATAGGAAAAATAAAAAAAAATATATATTGTCATTTATTTTCTCTTACAGTCTAGCCGCAGGCTTTCCTTTCTATACAGTATACGCATGGACACTGTGTATTGGAGTTACCTAATTTGTATTTTTATATACAACTGTTAGTGCTTACACTATAAGTGTGTCAACAAGGTGACTAGAGTTTAATTGGTGTGAATTTAAACCGCTACAGTTTGTGGTAACATTGTTGGTGTGGGGGTTAGTTTAAGGATTAAGCAAATGTGCGTTGACAGACAATTTGCGAGTTTCTGAAAAGGAATGAGCTCCGTATTATTTAGTGGATAATGTAATAACAGCAATTGTATAAAAGACAGGAGCAAACTAAGGACATTCGGGTTATCAGTTCAATGCCCTGCTGACACAATTTGTATTACTGGGCCACATTGTGAGCAAAATGTGAGAAAGTGTCCTATTCTCCTATTCGAATATAAGATATAAGATATAATATATGATTAGATCAGTCACCTTAGCCAAACATCTATTTTCTCAGATATTTTTCTGGGATTCCACTTGCTCCCAGTGCATACTAGTGATACCCCATTCACACTGAGCTGAACAGTCAAATTGCTGGGGTAGTTAGCTCCCTAATTACCCAGCAGAAACAAGAGTTCTACCTGGGTCACTGGGAATGTGAACGGACACTACCCCTGTCTCCTGCTTCTCCTGCTAGCTGGCGCAGTGTGAACGGGTTAGTGCGCTAGGGATTTCNGAGCCCCAGCAAACTACCCTAGTAAAAAAAATAACACTGAATTCCCGGGTCATTCCTGAGTTGTCAGTGTGAATGTGGTATTAATCAGGGTTGCCGACTCTCACAGTGTTTAAGCGAGTGATTTCATAATCACTGCTGAAGTCCCAATCATTACTACATACGTAAGCTATTATTATTTCAAAATCATAGCAAGTATAAATTTAAATAAAATAAAATAAAGGAAGGGCCCTACAGCATGTATTCCCTACGGTCGATTTTCCCTAGTTCTATATTTCCGCTACACACACAAAGTCACGACTGCATTTCGAGTAATAATATGTGCACTAGAGTACACTATGCTTCCAGCTTTTCCCATGACATTTTCTATTTGCCTTCCTCTTCCCCAACTCCAAATGGGTTTTCAGATTCTGAATTTCTTTCAGAATTCATACAGCAGATGTTGATGAGATCCCATAAGAGTTATTTTACAGAGAATGCCAAAAGCAAATGGAAATGAAAGGTCTGTGGTGTGTAGATTAAGAAGAAACTAAGTTGAAAGATTGAAATGAATAAAATAGTTATTTTATTAGCATAGGTTAATTAGGACCACTCTATTTGAGTTAGAAACTATAATTGCTTAAGAAAACAGCATTCTAAGTACATTCATAAAGCCTCACAACCTAGCAGAAAGAGAGTCAAAACCATCACAGTATATATCGTTATTAATTATTTAATTAACCTAATTATTTGTGCAAACACAAATCTCATTTTGGGAAATAGTGTAAGCAATACGCTTTAGCATGCTTCCATTGGTTTTGTCTGATCATGACTTCTAAGCCCCAGTTTTAGGACTGGATCCAGGCCTCTGCTTCTGCTCTTGCACATAAAGCATTGTACCTTAATATTTCCACACAATACTCATGTAAAATGAAATTGTGCGTAATGTACAATCTACATAGATTCACCTTCCAAATGGGAAACGCATACTTCACACCCAGAAGTCTGGATCTTGAGCGGGGGTCGAAGTTGTCATTTAGAAGTGGGGCCTGTAGGAGGCAGAAACATTTCTCCCGAAATTGTGTATCCGGAGGCTTATAAAGTGGGAGGAGCTTAGATAAGTTAGTTAAAAAGTGCCACTGTATACCGACCCACTTCGAGCACTGATCTGTGCTAGGCGTTTGCTGTGAGTAGTTACAAAACCACACATTTTTCACTCATAGTACTAGATCCCAATGTATCCCTTATGTGCTATTGAACTTACGAGCATAAAGTTATGTAAAGTGGGTAAAAACAAGTTGAATTGCAGGGGGGGTAAATCACATTACTTGCAAACAGTATTAGAGAGATGATGTTCATGCCCAAGTGTAATAACAGTGTAACAGTAACGCTGGTCAGTATCTGTGTGCAAAATGCAACAATAAAGTATTCTCCCTGCATGCAAACACTGACATTCATTTTACCTCCCCTGCAATTCATCATGGTTTTACCCACTCATTTATATATGCTCGTAAGTTCAGTAGTACGTAAGTTTGGAGAAAAGAAAACATCCAATATTTTTAAATCTAATTTGGCCCTTAATGTCAAGGCATTGTGAAGATTAGAGATTACCAGTTCAGATTGTTATGAATGTGACACAACCAATTTTTAGTAATTCAATTGGGTGTTTGGCAGACTCCTTTCATGCCCCTAAATGTGTCTCATCATTCATAGCAAACAGTCATTTTCAGAAAAATGTCATATGTAGTTTAGTTTGGATTACATTTTAAAAATCTCTGTCCTGTTATTCCAGCGTAAAAACTGAAATGATTGTTTCTGATAGTTACTGTTAAGCTGGACATCCACTAGAACAATAGCATTCTAGTGGAAATTGGTACCTAGGGAAGATCGCCCCGTCTTCGGACCATGCACTAGAACGATATCGTTCTAGTGGTGCCCCTTAAAAATAAAAAAAAACTTGTAAAAATAGAAATTTTAAATAAAAAAGAAAAACTTACCTACCTGCAGCCATGGCTGGGCACCGGGGAGCACCATGTCAAGCAGAACGCCCTACGTAGCACCTCTCCAGTGAAAGATGAGTATGGATCAATTATTTTTATTTCTATTTTTACATGTATTTTTCTTTTTTTTCTTTATTCTTTTTTTAAATCAACAAACAATATTGTTGATCAGTCGTGAATTGTCTCGTGAGTTCACACTGTAAATCAGCTTTTCTATCTCAAGGTAAGTTTTTGCATCCAACTTAATTCTGTGTCTACATTATATATTTAAAAGGGTATATTCTTTTCATTGTATTGTATGCATCGTTTTTTGAGAGGGGAATGTCAAGGTTATGCTGTGGGGAGGGGATGACTCTGAGAAGCAGTTTTCTATATGAAATGTATTGAATACATTCTAGGAAATAGTAAGAAATCCAAAATTTCAGAATCCTGTGTACAGCCCGACTTCCGCTCACAGAGTGCCAATATACTGCAAGTGCTTTGAAGAATGTTTTGTGTGCTTGAATTCACGCCCACTAAGACTTTCCTTCTACCCTGCCAGCCTAAAATATGGCAGGTGAAAGATTTAAATGAATGAATGGGGGCATGCTTGTATACATAGTGTATACCACTGCCTTTTCCGCATGAGAGAAAGAAGTGACAGGGTCTCTCTCCAGCACGGTCCCAGAATTGAATGTAATTTAATTGATTACTATGGATTTTGACTTTACTTTTTGAAAGCTTCATTTACTGTCTACTGATATTCGTAGGGCAGAACTGACTTTACATTTAGTTGATTGTATCTTTATGTGAATTTTGGAGATACATTTTAATATTTGCCTTTAGATTGATCTGTTGCCAATAACTGTATTTAATGGATAGTCTTCTAGATCATATTAAAATAGAATGTTCCTCAGCTATTGCCCAGTATGTGCCAATTGTTAGATCACAAGAGCACCCTCCACCTTCCCTTGTAAACACCTCTGCACTTCTTAATCAACTCACTTGTTCTTCGACTAGCCGACCTTCTCTACTTTTGTGCTCCATGTCGCTCCACATCCCACCCGAGTTCATATTCCCCACCTCTATGTAATCGCTATTGGCCAGATTCAGATCTTTAGGCACTATTGACTTACTTCCCTGCATGTTGAATTGCAGGGAGGTAAAATAAATGTTAGTGTTTTCATGCAGGGAGAATACCTTCATTTTGCATTTTGCACACAGATACTGACCAGGGTTACTGTTATGTTTGTCAATTGCATTGTTTCTTCCAATTGTGCTACGGACACTGTGTGGCGCCTTAAAAATTAATTCTAATAATAATTGGGGAGATTGCACAGTATGTAGTCGCTTCATACAAATTCATATATATATTTGTATTAGTATATATAAGTCCTGAACGTAAATAAAAGGATAAATATTAATATGTGCAGAGGAAAAAGACATTCAGTCAGTACAATAAATAGACTGGTTTTCAGTAAAAAGCATTGCTCCCTCATACATTTCTTGCTTCTGTCTTCTGGGACTATGTATATCTTAAAATATAGAGCATGATCTTTCATATAGGATGTACTTGAAGGTATTCGTTTCAAAGTCAAACAATTCTAGGTCAGTCATGCATGTGATTTGTGATTTGTGTCTTGAATCTGTTCATTTCCTGCCCATGGAAGTGTTCTGTAACATGACATCTACCGCCATACATTCATCGACGCACATCTGTTCTGCTGCACTCACCTCCATCATCAGACGGCTATTACGCGTAAAAGGAGAAGGGGTTTAACAGATTGGCCTCTTAATAAGCAAACTCCTTAATTTTTTCTAATGTGTATAACAAGATGAAGCAGATGGCAACATTGCCTTTTTTCCTTCAGAAAAACTATCTCTATGACAATCAGCTTCTAGTAATTCAATACTGTCTGTATAGAAGATTACTCTGCTGTAACCTTAGGACTCAAAACAGTGAGCAGATGTACTGTACTAAAGCTACCACCCAAGGAACATATTGCTTTCATTTAGTCTCCATGATGGCTTTATTTGTATAGCTGTTCTTTATGTTGTGTCTTCAGCTCACCTTGCTTTATTGTTGTATATATGGCTCATGGGGATGTTGTTTTATAGCCAATGCAACACGCTTCTTGTCTGTAGTTATGCAAACCGTGTAATGCCACTTTATCTTTAGCCTCTGTAGAGAGAAGTAATAATTCTCCGGAACTTTAATTTCATTTTAACACCTAGGATGCCAGAGGAAATATTATTATATTAATAGTTGTATTATGCATATGGCAAAATCCAATTATAATTGTAATTACTCATCTTTTTTGAACATTAACTGAGCTCTGAAACTGCAAATGTGCACTCTTTGCTGATGCGACTGGCCTTCTTTGCATTTGTTATTGTTCAGGAGCGTTATTATATTTTTATTATGAGTTTTCACTCCTTTTGATATGAGTTTTCTTTATACAGTACATCAGTGATCCTATTATTTATAATGATATCTTTTATGAACATGTTTAAATAAAAGTTCAGCTTTCTATGTTAGAGAGGTTTTGAGTAACTCCAGTGTCATATTACATATTGTGGTATAAGTCATGGCCTCAACACATTCATCTTCACAGGAAAATGGCCCTCTACAGTTTCTGCAATATAACAGTTAGACACATAATAGGAGCTCTTATTTGCTGCTCAAAGTCCCAATCAATTGACATGTAAACAATCTGTTTATTTCATTTCAGTGTAACACAATGGGATACTATCTGAGTGATTCCACTTATATAAACTGCAATAACACTGACAACATCAGTTATGCTTAGAACAAAATAAATCTAACAGACAGAAAACGTGAATTATACTTGGGTATGATGGGATCATGGAAGAGTTGGCAAATCTCCCGGAAACCTGGGCAGAGGCCAGTTAATATCATGTAAATCACTGCCTTGGCCCAGATTGTTACTATGATGGGCGGGGCTTGATGACATCACACTCCACCCATCAATAGCAGTTGTATGTTTTTTGTCGTTCAGGGGCAGGGCTTCAGATGTGGTTTTTAAAAAATCCCACAGTCTGCAAGATCTCTGTGTTGGCGGTTTTTGGTTTCTCCTGGGAGGGACAAATGAAAGGTTGAAAACCTTGGCTTAACGGTGAAAGTATTGAAAAATGGAGAAGTAGAAGGAATTTATTATCCTCTAAGGTTAATGTCAGCAAGACTGGGTTCAGAGGCTGGATGTACTTTTCTTTTTGGTCTACAGACCTCCCACATAACTGACAGAAGTGTTAATTACTAATTACACTTAGTAGCACTCAGCATATGGCATACTATAAAAAGTATATATATAAATATATATATATATATATATATATATATATATATATATATATATAGTATTGGGGTCTTAGGCATAAATTCACTAAGTGGGGAGTTTGCAGGGGAATTGAAAAGTGGGGATGTTGCCCATAGCAACCAATCAGATTCGAGCTCACATTCTCCAGTATGCAAAATAAATTAATCTGATTGGTTGCTATAGGCAACACTCCCTCTTTTCCAATTCCCTGCAAACTCCCCGTTTAGAGAATTTAGGCCTTAGTATGACACTCTTAATCCCAAAAATAAGTGGTATCAGGAGTCTGAAACTGGGCATTAAGCATTAGTAACAATTAAAATTAACACAGTGGGGTATATTTACTAAGCAGTGAGATTGCAGTGCGCAGGGGCTGGCTGGCATAGGCACCCGGGCCGGCCGATCAATATATATATATATATATATATATATATATATATATATATATATATATATA
>JABWIB010001482.1:31833-62836 GCA_016617825.1 Platyplectrum ornatum | reverse complement strand
GTTTAGTTCTTCAATCCATTTTTGCACTATTACATACCTAACAGCCAGGCATTTCACCAGCTGCAAACTGATGATTTAGGGCTGAGTTGTCCAGGCATATATAGGCATCATGACAAGAGTCGGTAAGGCTGGAATAATCACTCATAATCCTTTGCTTAGAATCACACACCACCTGTACATTGAGGGAGTGATAATGGTATTTATATACAAAAGACCTCCCTCTAGGTGGTCTTAGCGCAATATGAGTGCAATCTATGGCTCTCAGTACAGATCTCATAGAATGCCAGTTTCAGCTCTTGCCACTCTGNATCCTGGCGGAGAAAACAGACATGTTTGCGCATGATTTTACATAGAGCACTTAACACTTTAGATAAGTGTCTTGAAAAGACTTTTTGGCTGGGAAACACCAAGCACCTGACTGAAAGGAGCCAGTGGCCAAAAAGTGAATGGCCCCCATTAATTTGTGCAGCCCAGACACTGCATGTGTATCGGTATCAGGCTCCAGACACCTTCTCACCTGCTTATAAAGGCTAAGGAGAGTGTGGTGGTTTAACCTAAACATTTTCACAACCTCCTGATCTGACAGGGAGGCCAGGGCCAGCCACACAGGTAACGCACCTACATTCTTAGGAATCCTACACTGGGGCTGGACCTGGAGCTGGTGATGGTCACTTTCCTCAGGTATCTCAGCCACTTGGGCAGGAAAAGGGCCAAAAATCCTTCCATTGTCAATCACTATCACAGTAAATATACTGCATCCCCACAGGCACTCCGCAAAATGGCCATTTATATATTGCTCTTAATNAGGCTTTGATGGATGGTTTTTGAGATGGGTCAATTTGGGTCTGTTTCAATTGGCGAGTTTTATAAACCTCACATGCAGGTACAATCATGTACAACCATTACAGAATACTATGAACTGTATGTTGTTAATGTGAAAACTCGCCCTGTCGAGTATTTGTGAGCGTGTTTTGGGCACGTTTTTACCAAGCGAGAATACACAAACACGACCAATACTAAATACCAAACTCACCATAAAATATGACCATAACTGGCGAGTTTAAATACTCNACCTTTAGTGAATTTCCCCCTAAGAAGCATAATGTGGCTATAGATTGTTCACATCTTCAGGGACATAGCAAAGAAGTAGCCAGTGTCTGGGCATAGGTAACATGAGATTTCTTGTTGGTAATCCTCTGTTTTCATGACAGACTTAAAATTATGGCAAAAAAACAAATAAATCCTTAATGTCTCTGGCCCGGATTCAGAGAAAGTGAACTCCCCTGTCACTCCCCTCTACTTGCAGCCAGAAAGGCAGGTACTAGATCCCTACTTTAACTCCTTTGTGTGGATCAGCGGGTCTGTGTGACCACTGACTGCATGAATCACACCTTACCCATCCCAAATCCCTAAATTTAAATCCACCCCCACCCACCTAGCACAATGCGAGCATGATGANCCAACCCAGCAAGTAGAATTTGTAGGGAATTTTTACCTACAAGGGGGGGACAGGACCTAAATCAGGATCCAGCCCTNTATGTCTCTGNCTAAAAGCACCTACTTTATTGTCATTATAAAAGAGATAATCCTTTATCCTCAAGCCAAAGGAGACAGTCCTTTATCCTCAAGCCCAAGTTCTGCTTGCTTTTTAGGTTCATATCTTGAAGAAGTTCATTGAGATCTCCATGGTTAATATAATGTGGTTCAGGAGACAAACAGGAAGACTCAAAGTTTCGGTCAATACATGATTGATCATCATCATGCTCTGCTGGNCCTATTTCTCATGGTTTCCCAAGGCCTTGGTAAAGACATTGGTTCACTTTGTGGTACAGGTCTTTCTTCTGTGCAAAAAAATAGTCTGTGCTGTGGTCTTCTGGTTTCCCCCAAATCATTGGAACAATGAAATTCTGAGTGCTAAGAATCTTTGACCAGTCTGTGANGAGCCTGACACTAGTGAGACAGCAAATATGGTGAGACCATTGGTGAGTCTTTATCTTGGTNGTCAAGTTAAAGAGTAAATCTCATAGCACTGATTTCATATGTGGAGTCATACTCCTTTCTGTCATATATATTTCACCTTGCCACACATGCAGCAAAAGCAGCCTGGAAAACCTGTAACAAGTTACAATGCTCAAGACAATTACAACTACATTATTGTGCTGCTGTTAGGGACATGACTGCAGAGCGACTGACTAGGTCAGGGGTAGGCAACCTGCGGCTCTCCATTNCAGCATTCTTTAACTGTTTTAATAATTGCTTTAACAGTTTTTTTTGCAGTTGATACGTGGCAAAAATGAAATGGGATGTGTAGTTTGACAACATCTGGAAAGCCGGGGGTTGCCTACCTCTGGACTAGGTACTGTAGTCTATCCCTGGACTAGGTTGCCTTAGTGTCCCTGCCCTGCACTTCTCCGGTCATGGTGCCCTGGGCAGCTGCCTAAATTCATCTAGGGGTAGCACTAGGCCTTTTAACACCTACCTGCTGTAGGGGCAAACTGTTTNAAGACTGCTGCTTTTCTCATTCCACCTTAAATACCTTGCTGTAAGATGTGTTAGATTGATATCTTGTATGGCCTCCAGATCATTCATGTGTTTGAGATAAACAAGGTGCAGTGTGTTTTCTTTAAAGGCAATCACTTACCCTCTATTTGCTCATCTCAGGTTGTTGAGCTGCTCTTAGTCAAGCGTGAGCTTTTACAGAAGGAAATTCTGTTAATATGTTTATTGATTCTCATTATGCCTTTGGCATAGAACACAATTATGAACAATTATGGAAATCAAAAGGATTTCTTGCTTCAGGGGCACACAAATTAAAAATGGCCCAGCGCACAATTACACGATGCTGCATTGTCACTGCTCGCTGCTCTGCATATATCTGCTGCACATNTAAAACAACATGATGATGCTAGGAGAGAGAATGCCTGGCCTGCAAGATACAGCTCCATGCGTCACCTTAGTGTACACGTGTTTTAAATNTAAATTATATAGTCGTATGTGAGCACTATGCCCTGAAATTACAAAAATCTTTGTGGAAATTAGTGGACATGATTTATGCATATGATAATGTGTGGTATGATGGTTGATTTATAAGTAAATATAGCTCATAGTCTTTATGCATAACATCAGGTTTCGAGGTGTATACGGGGGGGGTGCCATATCGGCACTGATGTATCTGAAAAACTACTAATCTCCATTGGCTTCCATTATTTTCTATGTCTCCATACCGTCACTTCTGAATGTCCACAACGTCAATTCTAAATTTCCACTTCCACCACTGCATCAAATATATCTAATACTAAAGTGAGTCTCCAGCCCTGGAGCTTTATTTAATGCAAATTACTGCCTCAAACCCCGGCCGGAACTCAGGAGGGGCATGACTTGATGACATCAATTCACGATCATCTTCAGTAACCCTATAGATGGACCTTAGGACCCACTTCCATAATGTCTTTACTGATGTTACATCCATAACAATGCAACAATGGTGATTGTGATATTTTACAAACTCAAAAAAAATTCCACCATGGTTGTGTTTCTGATAGAAGTATTTATCCTGTAACTATGCCTTAAATTACCCTTGCTGTCTGTAGTATAAGCTGAACATATAGATTAAAATATATAGAGATATATATAGATATATAAGATATATAGAGTAAAATACAATAACACTTGTATGAAGATAAATGGATCTTAGCTATCAAAGTGCATCTCGGCATCTGGGCACATGAATATATGGTTTTAAAGAAATATGTACAATTTGTCATAAAAATGCATATCCACAATACAGTTCTGTCCTTTCACATTATCTGGGAGCCCTGGTACACTCACTTTGGTCGCCTGCTCTTTGGCACCTAATGACCCCTCTACGAGTTGGTGCATTACCCTCCTCCCCTCCTTCTGTTGGTGTCATGGCTTCATACAGTGTTACCTAAGCCGCTCTCCCATCCCTCCCTGTGGCATCATTTCCTCCCCCTCTTCCATTTTCCCTTTTATTAAATAAAAAATTAGACATCTCTGTCTGCTCCCCTGCGGATATCAGAATTGCTCATATNCACTGTTTTTCTTTATGCGACTGTGCTGTTTGCTTTTATGTCCTCCTTTACCTGTTGTAACACAGATGTCTTCTATAAAACAATTCAAAATAATAAAATAANTAAAAAACAAATAAAAGGATCAATAGCATTATTGAGACATAAAACATTGTGTCNATAGCCCTAGTTCCAAATGAATTGATAACATAATACCACTGTAAGCAGAATTCGGTTCTTATGAGTTGCTCTAGATTACGTATATTGTCGATAAATATACAGGCATAAATAACCCTAAAAGAAACAATTCTAGTTCTATTAAGCCTATTGTGATCATTGATCGGCGGGAGATCGTTAGTACCTTGCAGCACCCTCATGTATAAAACATGACTGTTACTATTACATGGCTGCAGCTGAATCTCGACAACTTTAAATCCAGTGGGTTACGATGTCACTGAACACTGTGATGACACTGAATTGAAAACTTTTAGTTTTAGTCCTTACTTCTACCTANTCCTCCTAATGCTTGCAACTTCTTTGAGTGTATGGCAAAAAGGTGGACACATCCTCTGCTACAGCGCACATTTAAATGGCAGAAACTCCCCTTCTTTCATTTAAATATGCGCAGTAATCTGTCATCTATATCTTTTATACAGAAAAACTATAATAACTTTTTTCACAATGAATTTTAATGCACCTACAAGTCATTTATTTTTATTGTGGCTTTTGTTGATTGACAGTAGAAATGGAATGAGAACTCCCATTCCTTGATAAGAGTAAAATAGGACTGTCAGGCCCATTAGTGATCAGATATTGTTACTGGCTGTGGCAGCATGAAATATGAATGGTCTGGATGANGTATGGTTGTCATATGAACATAAGCCAAGGTGTGGTCCTTTGTCACTGATCTGTCATTCCGTGTTTTCATTCCAGATAGAAATGTCTTTATTGCTGTGCCATTTGCAGACAGAATACATGTGCCGAGGATAAATGTACAGTGGAATTCTTCAGATAAACCTGACAATCTGTTAGGGAAGCAATGATCCTTCGTCAGACTGGGAGCTCCTGCTGACAGCTTTTCAGATTAACACATCTCCCCAGTGATTGATATCCACTTAAACAGAGTGTAAGGGAATCTCTAGACCTCATTACAAACCATACGCACAACAGCAAGGACAAAGACAAAGCCAAATCACCACTTTGACCTCCAGGAAAAGAACAGTCCTGAGCCATGGAATACAGAGCCGCAGCCGCCTCTGCCCTGCTCTCCTCACATTTATGCACATTGCCATCAGTCAGGGTATGCTGTAGATTGGGAAAGACACACACTGTCTGTACAAATCATTACGCAAATTGAAAGAGATATGAATTTACTGTAGTAGCACTTAAGTCTGCTTCATTTTATGGTTTCCAATTTCACCTGCATTTCTACTGCCACTTTTGCTTCTTTAGATTTATGAATTGAGAGACTTTTAAATGCCTGTTTAAAAATCTATAAAACCTAGCACATAGAAATCTCCGTATATGAACANCTCTGTGAACAGTTACAAGTGGTTCTGCTTTATCCAGTAATCCACCAGTTAATTCTAGCATTCAGAGAAAGGATTATACTTTTTACTTTTAAAATGACCTCTGGAATTACTGACTGCAAAGTTAGAACAAAATACAAAATAAATTGGATCCAGAATGACAAAATATAGCCTTTTTTTGCATTCTGAATGCGAGTACTCTGCCCAATGCATGGCATCATTGGAGACAGCCAGGACTATTGTCCTGGGCCTGGACAGAGCAGCAGCCCAGCACCATGACCCTAGCGGGAATACTGACAGAAAGCTTCAAATTGGAAGCTTCTGTTCTCACTGCACACTGCAGGCCTTAATTTACTAAACTGGGGGTTTGGAAAAGTGGGGATGAAACTTGAATCTGAATGCTAGGGGCAACTTCCCACTTTTCCAATCCCATAGTTTCGAAAATTTAGGCCCTGGCATCTAAGTGAGCTCTTGTAGTGGAACGCCCTTCAAAACCATTAGCATGCATAACCACGCTTCTTTAGCGCATCTAGAAGAGACAGAGTCGCAAGGATGTGCAGCCTTGAATTGTGTCTACAGTGCGTGCAACTTTTTAAATGTTGTGTATGCGCATATCCGCAAAATGGCGCGACTGCGCTAGCCTGGCTGGACATCTCATTTCATCACTTTAATTTTATATGGTCACGCTTACTTTCATCTGGATTATAAACCTTCCATAATATGCCTGGAGTTTTCCCAAGTGTAGCACACGTTCTTTCTCTTATCTTCAGGTCCTTAGTGTTCAGTTGAGAAACGGAGTAAATGTTTAAATGGCATCGCCAAAAGCTTTTCTACAGGCAGATGAATAACCTCAATTGTGCACAGTAGCTGTGATTGTGTCATACCACCCAAAATGATTCCTTTAAGTCATTCACCATGGCTCTAAGGGGCTTCGGGGTTTCTATACAAATTGGTCTTGTTCCAGACTTGGGATATGTGAGCATTTTATGTTTCTGATGAGTGGAAACATTCTCATTTCACGATTGCGTGTCTGCACAAAGCACAAATTGGGTTCCTCTGGTAGAAGAGCTTTAGTGCTCTCATTAGGAGGGGGATATATTTAAAGTGTACAGTAAGGGCTAGGTTAAGTCATTCAGTGGAGAAGGTGTATTAGGGGGCGGTCATCATAAGGGGAATATCGTCTTTGCACTCTTTGTTCTGGGGAGGTCCAGTCCACTGGTTTTAAGTAATTCCAGGTAGCTCCATGGACTGTTATAGTTGAGATGAGAAACACAATTATATCCATGTATTTTTTTTATAACTAAATGCCAGAATAACAGAATAAAAACAGAATAAGAAAGACATTATATATTTCTTGTACAGGAATTGCTTTAATCATCGAAGCAACTTCTACTATAAATAAGATTATGAGACATTGGTTACATATTTTTTACACAAAATAAAAGATTTGTAAAAAAAAAAAAAATCTTGGGGTTTTGACCTACAACTTTCAGCTGAATACAATCAATCAAGACCATTGCTCATTAGCGTTACTGCATCATTATAGAAAAGTGGAAAATGGAACACATTGTGGAATACATTCGATAACGTTGTTTATTATGTTTTTTTGTATTTCATGTGAGAAACTCTGTGATTAACACAATGGTAGAGATGTTTGATAAACGACTGACTCAGAATAAAAAATATACATTTCCTAGATCTACGGGTTATGCACTTAATACAGAAAGGACTAAAAGGACATTAGAGACCACATTCTTTACACTGGTAATACATCACATAACATAGAAGTAACCTGTCTTCTATTATGCTATTTCATACATCCCAACTTTGGAGGTCTGGGCAAATAAGCCCAGCCACTGGACCCGTCCAACTCCGCCCCCGGACCCGCCCGACTGTGCCCTGGCACTCCCCTCCCCCGCCCCTCCCCCGAAGCCCCGCCCCTTTTTGCTGCCACGACTCGCGGCATCTCATTAAAAAAAGTTTGTCCCCTTCGCGGGACAAACACTGAGTCGGGAGGGACAGCGGGACAGTCCCCCAAAAGCGGGACAGTTGGGGGGTATGCTATTTACACAAGTCAGGTTGTAAAGAATAACAGAAGACATAATGGGGCTGATGCTTAGCAAGCACAGCACTAATTAGCACATGGTCAATATTAATTAATCTAAGTCCAATGATCAATTGGATTTAGATGTCAAGATATTTGCTAATGTCAGATATTCGCAAATAACCATCTCCTGACAGGACAAGTTTTCTCCCCAATAAAAGATGCCACCAAGTTTTGATTGCTCTAAACTTTGGCAATGAAAAAACATCTTATGTATTTAATAGAACAAAATTTTACTCATTAGATATATGTTGTAAAATAGGAACTAATGGGTGACAGCTAAATCCTTACCACCCCACAACATGGATTCTTTTTTTTACACAAATTTCAATTAAGAGGACACTGCTAAGTATTATTTTAGCGATCTATTTAGCAAAAGTTGCCATTGGGGCAGACATGTCTAATAGCCATATATAAAAAGCTAATTGGTACTACAGTCAAATGTGTGAAAACAGACCTTTTCTTTTAGCAGTGTTGAAATTTTGGGATGAAGCATATACAGATATATATGTAAATATTATAATTAAACTGCCAGCCTGCTTGCCACTGCTGTGCCTCTATGTGTAAAACTGTAGATAGTGCTATAATATTTTACCCCTCCCAGTGTTACAAATTACATCATTTTATCTGTTCTTATCAATTTTCTAATGACATTTAAAACCAAAACATTTGAGGTGGATTTGTCCAAATCAAAATCCAACATATGATGAAACCAAATCACAGGGGCATTGTTCGTCTCTAATAAATACAGAACCATGGACCTAATTGTCCATTAGCACAGTAATACTGTATACAGTAACTTGTATCGTTACAATGCTATGCCATAGTTGCCAACTCTCCCTGAATAATAGGGTGACTCCCTGAAGAGTGGGCCCCTTGAAGTGTGTGGACCCCCTGAAGCGTTGGCCAATATCCCTGATGCTCAAAGTCAGTTAAAAAGTCATTGCAGTATGATGACAGAATTCCGAGATTGTGCTTTATTTGTATAAGGATAAAGAGGTCAATGGTTCTCCTATTTACAGTCTTCAAAGTAGATACTGAAAGGGTTAATTTACTGAAAATTTTACATTCAATAAATACTGATGGTGCCATTTTTATTGATAAACCGTTTACCTGACAGTGCAAAATGGGTGGAGCTATTTACAGGGCCCACCCCTTTGTTTGCATAGGGCACACCCTTTTCATACAGAGACTTGACAGTGATATCGAAATCTCCCTGATATTCATTTGTAAAGGTGGCCAACCCTGTGCTGTTTTTACGTATTACACATAGGTATTGACTAGCATTACAATATAGTTATTTTAGTAAGAGTTACAACAGTTATTGCCTTTGAAAAAGCGCACAGCGAAACGCACGTCAGGGTAGTGCTGGTGAAGCATGCGTCCTCTGATTTACTTTTAATATTGATTTAAATGCTTACTGACCAGTAGTCCAGGGAAATTTAGTGTAACATTGATGAGCGATCAAGACTAGGCAGAGCAGCAACGGGGTGGACTTATGCCTGATGTTTAATGATGACAAGTTCATGACAATCAGCCTGTCATACCTGGAAATTATTTCTAATTTAGATTTCTTTGTGAGGGTGGGATCTAGGGCACTTATAGCTTAAGATCAGTGAGTGATCTAGGCTAGGCCGGGTGTAAAATTGGCTTAATATATTCCATGAGATGAACTGCGGATAGGCAGGAGCCTGCACATGTAAGCCCTAGCCCCCTTAGGTAGATATTATTCTCCTTAATAAACAGTTACAGATTGTCCATCCAACAAATTTTGTTCTATAAGTATATTCATGAAATGGATATGAGGTATGGATATCTAATTGCTGACCCGGCACTAATATTTATTTTTATTCACTATTATTCTTAAAATTTGAATTGTATTTCGCTGCTACGAAGATCTCTCCCATGATATTATGCACTATTTGATTAAAGTATATGTTTTTTAAATAAAATTATGAAGTATTATTTCCTGGGATAATTTGGACACTAAGGGGGAAATTCACAAAAGTCGGGTTTGGGTAACCCGCGGCTGCGATAAACTCGCAGCCGCGAGGTTACAAGTACGCAGGCGCGAGGTCACCGCGTCTGCATGTTGTTCAATGCAGACGCGGTGACCTCGCACCTGCGTACTTGTAACCTCGCGGCTGCGAGTTTATCGCAGCCGCGGGTTACCCAAACCCGACTTTTGTGAATTTCCCCCCAAATGTTAATCCCTTATACAGAACACATATACTTTATGAAGTATAATTTAAGTTCTGGAGATAGCACCCCCATCCCGTACATGATTTAAACTTTGGATTTATCTAAAATGATAAGAATAATTGGGGAATTGGGGTGATGTGTCATTCTCAGGAATTAGGGTGTGCGGTGTGTAAACACTTAGTGAACAGGTGAACCTGGTCTCATCTGCAGAACAAGACTGTTTTGCTCTGATGTAACATTCCCGTTTGCCTCTTATGTGTAAGCTATGGATTTGGTCTTATATTTCTATACAAAGCATACATTCATTAATAATAAACTATTTATAATAAACTATATAATTTACAGGAAAAATATTACCTTACCATACAATGACAGAAATATTTAAAATGTAATTATAATATTGCCACTTTAATTTTTATTCACAATATCCTCAAAGCATGGCTAGTTTAAAATGTTGTATCCCTACACAATTGAAGTATATATTGAAACTGCTGGAACACCTTGCAGACATTAACACTGATGGGAAACTACTGTGTGACATCTGCCTCTTGGAGAAAGATGGCAAGATTATCCAGCTTGATGAGAATCACATTTATATTCTTCACACAGTCATCATAGCAATATCTAAAATGAGTCCCTCCAATATAATGAAAATAAATTCTAGCTTATCAACGTAGTGTCCAGCACCACTCTTTAGATTACAGCACCTGGAATTTACGCTTTTATGTCCATGTTTCTGTGTTTTCCATGTATATCACATTATCTGCATATTGCAGAACCCCCCTGCTACATTATGGAACACAATAATCATCTATCTGTAGATGCAAACATACCAAGGTTATAATATTGTTAGGGGGGCTCTCATTGCCTGCCCATGTAAGCCATCCATGCACATGGTTAGTACTAGAAACACACATAATGTGTTACTCAAGTTACACTATGTACACTAGATGCCCATACTTTAACATGTTAACCAAATACAATAACAACACCCAGCATGTACTACTCTGTGACGAATATTATTTAGTAATGGCTTATTTATATAATTCATTATGTATTTGTTCATTTTCCACATGCATGTCCTGCTAGTACCAAACATATCCCTGCAACCATCCCATACCTTATCCGATCCTAAGATTCACCAATGGGAGGCATTGTTCATTTTGTGTATTGGCCTCAAGGTGAAATTGAATTCTTCTGATATTATTTGTTATATTGAATTTTGACGGGTTGTTTTGCACAGCTGGTTATTAAAGGTCAGTTGTTTTCTGTAAACATAGATTCAATGTGCAGAATCCACTTGTCAATGTTCAGAAGAAACCGATCTGTTGCACTGAGAGAAAATTCTTGATGATGAGTTCAACAAAGACAAGGGACTAGTTTATAATAAGCAAATAATCAATAATTTAATTATTGTGGATTACAGGTAATTATACTCATATAAACAATAAAACAAAGTATGGGATCCAGACCCTACTTGCATTTTCTATAAGCATAGTATTCCTCCTTCCTCTACCCAATCCACATGCTTATCCCAACCTTCACTGACAGAACTAGGCATGTGAATATAAAATAATGCCTGGAGAGTAACATCAGGCACACGTATGCGCAATGTCACCATTTTAAGGATTTATGCAAGCGAGCATATTCTCACAGGTCCCAAACTTTTTTGCCCTGTAGACCACTTGCTGACTTATATCTTTTCCAAAGACCCCCTGTCTACCTAATATTGCATTTTTTAAAAAAAAAAAGACTATTCAAACGTGTTTTAAGGGTCTTTTGAAAGAGTCACAAGTGTAGAAATAAAACGTACAATTAGTATTTATACATTTATTGAAACATCACAAAATGCAACTAAATATTTGGAATGAAATAAATCTGTACTTAGTAAAATGAATAAATGAATACACAGCTAATGATGTTAATGAGTGGGATGAACCTGAGGTTCTGATAACACATTTTCAATATTTGGTTTGAAATTAGGTATAATCTTAAATCTCCATATTTACCATAAAATGTTACCAATAATTTTACTAACTTACTTACAGATAATACATAGTACCTAATTAGATAATATTATGAAATATTAAGTACACTGAGGGGTATACAGTATTTACTAAGCAGGGAATTTGCTGGGGAATTAAGAAAGTGGGGAAGTTGCCCATAGCAACCAATCAGATTCCAGCTTACATTCTCCAGTATGTAAAATGAAACTGAGAGCTCGAATCTGATTGGTTGCTATGGGCAACTTCCCCACTTTTCAATTCCCCAGCAAATTCCCTGTTTAGTAAATATACCCCTGAATCTGGTGTAATTACAGATCACCTAAATATTTATTATTATCTGCCTAATAGGAACTGCTCATGTAGACCCCCATTTACATCCTGTGTACCCTTTTTCTCTCTGATATGGACTCCCTACAATTCGAAATCAACGCCTGGTGGTCCATATAGATCACTTTTATAGATTTGAATCCTGTCAAAAGTTATTTTACACAAGGGACACAGACAAAATATTTTGTAGTCTTAGGCAAATAATCAGAAGTTTCATAACATTTTTGATTGTTCTAAAAGAGCAACATGAACTTCAGCAAACACAAACAATAAATAAAATTACACAAGTCTAATAACAGTGTAACAGTAATGCTGGTCAGTATCTGTGTGCAACATGCAACAATAAAGTATTCTCCCTGCATGCAAGCACTGACATTCATTTTACCTCCCCTGCAATTCACCATGGTTTTACCCACCCATAACTTTACGCTCGTAAGTTCAATAGTAGGTAAGTCTGGATCCAGTCCAGTGAGTTGTAACCTCAGTGGGAGAAAATACTGTAATCATATCATTTACTATATCAAGTTCAAAACTGTATTAATTAAAATTGGCAAGGGTTTATTCAGATGTGTTGACAGTCATATCACAGCTGGGGTTACATTTTATTGTGTCAATAATTCAGTAGGTGTTATATAATGCTTTTCTGTAAACTCAGCTTTACTTAGAATACTGTAGTAAAGCGCTTAATAAAGCTGTCAGGAAAATGTAGTTTATAGATGTGGTGCATAGACTGATGGAAGACCTTTTTAGTATATATTTTTTTACAGATTATTATATGACTTAACAAGCACACTTTTTAAAATTGCTACTAGCAAAATAAATAGAAAGTAAATAATATTGATTTACCATATCCAGACTTTTTCCGTTCTGTTTTACACCGCCTACGCTACCTGAACAAGCTGTAGCGTACAAGCTCTGAAGTACATTTCTGTGTGAACAGCAGGTATCATATCAGATTTGTATTTAAAACAGTTATGACAACAACTTTGTTCTAACTTGTGTCACAGTGGTTTTAATTGATATGATTTTGAGCCTATACAAAAGTAAGACATTTAACTGGATCTGTTCCAGTTAATTAAGACATTTAATGAGTTTATATAAAAAAAAATCATATAAATATGTCCAGAACTCAGCACACAGCTATGACTGTCTAATATCCAGGGATAGAAAGGGTATGGAAAGGGGTGGCTTAACATGACCAATTACAGAAAGGATGTAATCCTATAACCTAGACCTGAAACGTTTCTGAAATACGCACATTTCCAGCAAGATCATTGGCATTGACCATAAGGCACATCTTAAGCTGGGTGCACATCAGCACAATAGTTACATATTTTAGACACTCTGATGAATGAAAGATGTCTTCTAATGATCAGCAAGCTGCATGAGCTTCATGTATTTGAACAATCCCAGAATTCTTGCTGCAGTATTATGCTGCAATTACACACTCATCCACCAGGTGGCTAAATACTGTAGTTTCAAGGGGAATCGTTGCTCTGGAGATCATGTATTCAGTACACACTGAAGTTTTCTACAGAAATTGGGATATCTTTGATCAAAAATATTACGAGGCACTAAGAATAATTTCAAACAACCACAGACTGTCTGACACAATCCGGCAGCAAGTTTGGAGAGTACACACTGTCAGATGAAAGGGACATTTATATTTTGATTGAAAAGATTATTTCTTTGATGTGTACCCACCATAAGTACAGGAAGGTCCATGACTAATTCTGCTCTTAAAATTCACATGTGGAAGTTTTCAAACACATTATTTACAAAATGTTTTTCTAAATGTGTGTGTCAGCCACTCAAAATGCTTATTTATGACAGGTCTAGTTGTGTAGTAGAGGGGTTGGCATAGTTGAAATAAAATAATAATGTCAAAACTAGGTATTATTTTTTAACAAAGTTTATAGAATGGGGAAGAGAATAAGGGATACATATTTCACATAAAAATTGCAATACTATAAAATATTGAGTAGGTCATCAGAGTTCAGGACATATTATTATAACAAGCAATATACTTTTTAATATTGACTCAATGAGGTAATGAAGGTTGTATTATTCTGCTTCTGGTGTTCTGCACACAATAGTCTTATTACAATATACTTCTTTCACTAAATTTCTTTAAAGAGATCACCCCCAAAAGTTATACCAGCTTATCATACTATACTAACTTATCTAAAGAGGTGCCTCAACTACAGTACACAGACTCTTAAAGATGTGGCCTATACACTTGCAGTGGAGCTCAGTGAAATTTTGTAATCCACAGGTTTTTTTTGTGTATAGGATGAGTCCCACTTTAATCTGATATCAAGTCAGAATTTGCAAAAGTAGTCATCAGTTTTTTCCTTATTGAATGAACATCATCTGCGGGGGTATTTACTAAGGCTCGAATTAGTTTTTTCGATTTTTTTGGTTTGATTTTGTCATCGAATTTTCATTTTTCACATTTACTAAGGCTCGATTTCTGTGAAATTCGAATTATAATGACAATCGACTTTTCGAATTTCTGCCGCGAAAGTCAAATCGAAACATCGAAAAAATCCAATCAAATGCCTTCACATGTAGATTCACTAAACTGGGATTTCCGTATTCGACGGTCGATTTGTCCAGAAATCGTGCTCATGCAATTTGAGTCACAAAGGGACCCGATTTGAGCCCTTTCACGAACCATACCCTGATTGCAAATTGATTGCACACTCAGGTGGCTCAGGATATGGGTGTCGGTCCTGGTTAATGACACCACTGTTGCACCCCGAGACTCCCGCAGACCACCAATACAATGAGTCACACACAGCCACTAGACGTGTGATAGAACGTACCTTTGGCGTGTTAAAATCTCGCTTTAGGGGGGGAATTCACTAACTGACGATTTCCAGAAATCGTCAATGGCTGACGATTTTGCTGACGAATTTCACAAATATGTATTCACTAAGTGACGAATGTGTAGTTTTTCGTCATTTTGATTGACGTTTCCACATCGTCAATGGGATATCACAGTGACGATCTTTGCAATAGAATGGATACAAAAATGGAATTCACTAAATGACGAATATTGTATTCTCCCACACATCGTCATGGGGATTTTTGAAATTCGTCAAAAGGACAATCGTCAGCAGAGAGTGGAGATTTCACATATTTCCCTAGCCAGAGCAATGATTACTAACTGGGAACACTNGTCAGCATTCGTCAGCCATTACATATCGTCAATACAAATCGTCACTTACTGAATACTATACATCNNNAGTCANTGACGATTTCAGATCACTGACGAACGCTGACGATATGAAATCTCAGCAGAAATCGTCAGTTAGTGAATTCCCCCCCAGGTGCCTTGATAAGTCTGGGTGCCAACTTCTTTATTCACCTAGGAAGGTGGCTCAGATTGTGTGGGCTTGTTGTCTGCTTCACAATCTCGCTCTGAGTGAGCCATGGGAAGAGATGGTTGAAGCAGACAATGAGGATGCGGAAGTCTTGCCAGAAACATCTCGGGAGCACAGTCGGTCAGGGAATCAGACACGACAAAACCTAATTCAGAATCACTTTTCTTGTATTACCTTCATTTCCCAATAATGTTTTCACCTGTGCATGTTAGTAATTGCTTATTGTGCATTAACAGGTGTCTCATGAACATGTAACCAGTGTTAAGGCATAAAGTTTAAAATCACTCTTACATTCTCTTATATGGCACACAATAACTGTATCAGGCATGTTGTTGTTAACAAACTATTTTATTTTATTTTTTAAAATTACCATCATCAAATAATAATAAATTAACACAATTTTTTTGTGCACATTGTGGAAATCATGTGCACAATATAAATGATGTGAACAAAATACCATTAAATTGCAAAACTAAAGACAAGAATAGTTTGAACATTCCTACTCTTTACGTCTCCTAAGGGATTCCCTCGTGCATCCCTCCTTCCACCCCTGGTTCTTGGTCCACGCCGTGGGCCTCTGGGAGACTGTAAAGGTGTGGACACAGGTGTTTGGGTGGGTGTAATATTAGGGGTTGCAGCAGATGTAGTTCTGATGTGGAAGATGCAGTGGCAAAGGCCTGCTCAAANTGATTGACCATAACGTTTTGAAACAGACTAATCTCTGCCCTTACTTCCTCTAGACTACTATGAACACTGTCCCGAATGCGCTGTAGGGTATTGTTTTGCTGCCTGAGGGCCAGTGCTATATTTTCCTGTTCTGCACACATTCTATTGGCCAGTATAGAGAATTGTGTGCACTGGTGTCTCATGAGTGGGGTAATACAGTGATTCTGGTGGCGCTGATCACGCTACATTTGTTGTAGTAAACGCTCCATGCGTGTCAGCACCTCATCGTTGTCCCGTAGACCATTGCGAGTTTGTGTTGCTGCTTCCATACATTGGGTCCTCATCGTCAGCCTTGTAGCCTCACTGGGTTGTGATGCACCTGGAGGGATGGGATTCAGTTGTTCCATCTCAGGCACACAAATGACAGTGATCATTCCATCTATTGTGATAAAGATAAGAAATGTTACTTTTGTAATACACATTGTGTGATAAAGTAGCGTAATAAAGGAATGTACCATCTGCATTTGCTCGCGAATCATTTATGTCCTGTGTTGTGTGTCTCTCCAGAGGAAGTGCTGGTGTTGGAAGATGGTGTTCTGATGTGGTGCCAGATGCTGACGTTCCTAAGTAAAGACAAGTAAGTAAATGTTATTTAAAAAGGGTTTTTTTATGGTTTTTTTAATAACATTTTTTTTTATATTTTTTTCCGATTTTTTCCTTTTTATAATTTTTCTATCCTTCAAATAATAACTGTAAAATATGTTTAGTCATAGCTATTACACATTTGCACGCTTACAATAACAAGTAAATGAACAAGATAATTAACAATAAACAATTGGAAAAAAAATTAAAGTATATTTTAAACCACTATTGTGCAGACAATGGGGTATATTTACTAAGCAGGGAGATTGCAGTGAAATTCGAATTTGGGGAAGTTGCCCATGGCAACCAATCAGATTTGAGCTCACAGTTTCATTTTACACTCTGGAGAATGTGAACTCAAATCTGATTGGTTGCCATGGGCAACTTCCCCAAATTCGAATTTCACTGCAATCTCCCTGCTTAGTAAATATACCCCAATGTTTCATATACTGTATTAAAATGTTTTTATCCCCTTACCAGGAATTTCCCCATCGTCCACAAATGTGCCAGGGTGACGTCGCTTTGAGGTTGCCTTCCCGGATGCCTCCTACCGACGTGATGGTTGCTCCAATAGAGTATCTATGGTTTTTTTTTTGTAAAACATTTATTATATGTTTTACCACAATTGACATTTTCAAAACATGTGTTTATCGTTTATCATGGTTTGTTCATTTGTACACACAATAAAACAAAAACATACCTTCGGCAGATCAGTGTCGAAGTCTCCTATACCCTCAATAAGCTCCTGTGGCAGGAGCGAGCGCACTCGCTCCTCATAATCCAGAAAGTGGATGGAGCACACCTCTCCACCACCAGTCTCCCTCTGGTGTTTTTTTTAATTTGATTACTTTGTTTTTAATCTGGCGCTTAATATCTGAGAAACTTTTATGACAGGTTTTATCAGACCTTTTATAGGGGCCAATGGCATTGACTGCCGCCACCACCTCACGCCACAACTGCCGTTTACATGCATGGCTTGTGACCATGCACTTAGCACCATACAACTCATGGCGCTCTATGATCGCCTCCACCAGGGCCACATTTTCCACATGACTAAAGCGGATATTGTGACCACCAGCAGTCTTGCCTACAGCCTTTGCAGGGGCTTGGGAATGGTGACCGTGCACCTTCTCCTCACTGCCAGACATTGTGAAACTAATGGAAACAAAAACAAAGAGAAAAAAAAACCATTACCAAAACCATAATTACATTACACTCACAATGTTTAATAAGCTTATTAAGGTTACATTACATTTCAGCAGATATAACAGGTAGTCTGGCAAGGACTCAGGAAACAAATATGAACCAAACACACTGTTAAATACACTTTACAATCACACATAGGAACTTCATTAAAACACTAAGAAGGTGGAACATGTGCTAATAAAGTAGGTTTATGCTAGAGAACTATGTAAGTAATAAATGCATACAGCATCAGGCATTTCATTACAGTTCAATGACATTACTAATAGTAATTGAACATTTAAGTATGCTAATAAACATTGCATAAGATGAAACCATTATCTATTTAAGCATCACAATGTGAAAAGAGTACTCTTTACAACATAAGCAGTAACAACTTTAAAATATATTTACCTCAGACAAAGACAAAACCCAGCTGAAGAAATGAAACCGCACTTTGCTCTTCTCATACACCATACACTCTCTGGGAAACGCCCGTCGAGTTCAGTTTATATAGTCAGTCACACATTAATATCTTGGTTTTCTATTGGCTACTTTGCAGTTTCATAATTCAGTAACATGGATTTTAATTAGACAATACTGAACTCATATAGAAATACATGTTCGAATTCATAACATCCCTTCGAATTATGACAACATCGACTGGGTTCCATAACAAATTCGCAGAAGGAATTCAGAGTAAATCGACCTCGAATACAAATCGCACTGACAATTTAGAACCATTGTGAATACCCAACTTCGCGAGGACACTTCGAAGCGAATTATCTAAAAATCGACGCGAAGAGCTCCGAATTCTAATCCCCATCAAATTCGAGCCTTAGTAAATACCCCCCTTGGTTGGAAGTATTACATGAAATGTACTAAAGCCATTTGTTTGAGGTAAATAAATATGAAAAAAATATGTGCAATGAAATTTTGGTGGGTTTTTTTTTACAATTGCCCTGATTCTCTCTCTAGATTGGTGACTTTCTCCTCTTATAGCTGTTCCAAAGTCTTCTAATCCATTATGCCAGAACCACTTTCCCCTTGTTATCCTCAATTTTTCCACCTCTAAAATACTAAATAAACTTACTTTCCTCACATTTTAAAATCATTCTCCATCAGACAACACTCCTGCTTCTCTTAGTTCTCCTCAAGTCCTTACCCCAACTACCTCCTTTATTATCCACCCTTCACATGCCACACTTTAAACCTTGCTCACTAACATTACTGCTCGTAACTCCAGAGTCTCCTTGCCCAATTCCACTACTCCTCATCCACACTGGCCTGCACTCTTCCTCTTTACTTAAATCTTCCTCCTCAGTTACCCCCTTTACTATGTTTCAATTAACATGACCAGGGACCAGCTATTCTTAATATTTTCCCCGAACTGCTTCCTTTCATTTGCCGGCCGCTCGCTACAGGCTGCTGCCAAATAAACTGGTATTTAGCTCTGCCGTAACACCTAGTGTTCAGCTTGCGGCACTAGCTGTCCTTGCGCTGTATTATTAAACTGCTTTGGTTCTCCAGCAATAGCTCCTGCTAAACTGCCACCTATGTAACATTATTATTTATTAACATGTGTTTATATATATATTGCCATCACGATATGTAGCGCTTTGCAATCGCAACAATCATTAAGACATGACTGGGGGGTAACAGACAGAAAGGGTGGAAAAGCCCACACGCTTACACTCTATGGGTAATTTAGGATTAAAACATGGGAGTAAGTGATATTTATTATACAATGGACCCGCCAGGTTGTATGGTAAATGTGCTCAGTGCTCTGTATGATCCAGTCACACAGCAGTATTTGTGTTGTTTCGGAATAGAAAGGTGAACAGTGTTCATTGAAGGTGCTATTTTTTGTCTTGTTAGAATGTAAGAAAGAATAAATTCTATGAGAACCCTATGGTTACTTAGTGTGACTGACATGGGAATACTAAAATGAAGTTTATTTTTCAATATAGCACATCTATCTAACTGTATCCTGCTCACTGTCTGATAACCTTGCCTTGGGATGACAAGCTGTGTATCTAATTAATTAGATAGAAAACCAGCATTCATCTAATGGACCATTATTTAAATTTTGACAGGTAATTACCAGCAAAGAAATGATAAATCCCAAGGAACAGTGTTTGTTTTCAACAGATGCATCAATAATGCGCTTGTGTTCTACTGCGCCTCAGGAATATTAACCTGAGCCAAGCTGCTGGAAAGCTCTGCCTGCCCCAGCAGTGAGTGCAAGATACTTTTCTATAATTAATTCTTTATGTATCTGAAAATAGCATAAGAAGTTAAACCATACTCCTCCACACAGCTGAGAAGACTCACACCAAGTTTTAAAGTGAAATGAACACAACCCTGCCAAAAAGCCGAATACTAATAATATTAAAAATAATAATAAAATATTGTTCTGTAAACTATATAAAAGAGGAGATTGACCTTGATGGGATCCAGACTTACACAATTCAAGCTAAACTGCAATTATAAAACAGTAGAAATTCGCACAATGCAAATTCCCAAATGTATGGGGGAAGACCATACTAACCACCTTTTTTAGCCCGTTTAGGGCAAAATTAAAAGGAAATAAATACATGAAAATTTTATTTTGTCCTCTTATCGGGACAAAGTACAGGCTGGCATGACAGTTTCCCGAAATTGGGTTTCTCCTACTGGAATTGGGACACTCATGATATGGCCACTTCCCCTATACATAAGAGAGTCTGCAATCAAATCCCTCATTAACCTTTTCACACCGGCCTTGCCTTAATGCAGAGCTGTGCAGAGATCAGATTAGTATGATCCTCTTACATACTATCTGCATACCACCCCCTCCACCAGTGCGCACTATGGGGTGTATTTACTAAGCAGAGAATTTGCTGGGGAATCGAAAAGTGGGGAAGTTGCCCATAGCAACAAATCAGATTCGAGCTCTGAGTTTCAGTTTACATACTGGAGAATGTAAGCTCGAATCTGATTGGTTGCTATGGGCAACTTCCCCACTTTTCAATTCCCCAGCAAATTCTCTGCTTAGTAAATATACCCCTATGTGTATACACATGCCCCTTCCCATCTTGGCCTCGCATGTGTTTAAGATGGTCTAAATCCTGTCCTATATTATCAATCAAAATGTTGTTTTTCTTGGCTAATGGTAAAAATAAGATCTCCAAATAGGTAGCATGTGGAACAATCTAGATAAGCACAGTAGCTTGGCTTGGTAGAATGGGTAGAGGGTTTCTACTCAGTGGTCATTACTTTATTTCTCTCTGCAGGCTTTTGGCTGCCACCAGTTAGTTTCTAAACGTAAACAATATTCTGACATTTTTCTTATAAATCTATTATGTAAAAAGGTCACAAAATCTTCGGTAGCGTATATTTCTACCATTAAAGTTCTATTCCCTGAGTTAAACTGATTGTGGCATAAAGTGGTGAGATGGGAATTTCCAAAGACAAAACCCCAGGATTTCTCAAAACAACATTCTCCAAAGATAATCAAGTAGTCTGAGAATGTGCTAGTTATCGCGGAGAACCCTCAGAAGTATTATTACGAAGCAAATTATTTTCTTTTTCTTCTCGCTACAAGGACTACTGAAAAGCAGTCTCATTAATACAGAGAATATTGTAAAGTATAAATGAGTTCTCTCTACAGAGGTGCCTGAAAACGCAACAATCTGTTCTTTCTTAAAGCCAATATAAATAATCCTGTAGTTTTCCCAGTGATATTTCCATTCCATCCTAATCAGTATTAATCACACTTACTTCCATTTGACTGTGATTTCCAGTATGTTAATTGTCTAACCTCCCTCCTCAGTACACTTAAATTTGTCATTAATAAAGGAAGCTGTTCTGTTTAGTCCCACATAGACCCCTTAACTGCCGAGCTTTTAATGGCAGTCATTTAATTGCTCAGTAACCAAGCAAATGAAATGCTTCTGGTTCGGTTTGGTTTTTTTAGAATACATTTACGTTTCAGAAAACAAAATTAGTTTACTTGGAAAACACCCAGTTTACTTAAACTTCAAGAACAATGGAGAGATGGCTTTCCTATGGTATTAGTAATATCATCTGTTAACGGCAACCTGGATATTCTGGATATTCTATGATCCAGGAGGCTTTATTCACACATAAAAGATAATCAATAAATGGATGTACAAGAAAAGATCTGAGCAGTTTCTCATCCTGTATATCATAATGGATCAACAATGACATACAACAATAACAGTACATAATCTTCTATCATAACTATATATATATATATATATATATATATATATATATATATATGTGATAGATAGACAATGAGTAGATTTATAAAAGCTGAAGGTATTGCCTATAGCAAGTCATTACAAATACTATCTATAATTTTGTATAATGTACTAGAAAAATACTACACACCACCAAATGACATAGTTGCTAATGATGGCCAACCCCATGGTTTTTGTTGATTGGTTTAGAGGATTCAGTAAAAATAATAAAGTAGCATATATGGGATAACCCCTAGAGACCAACTAACTGTATTTGTGTATAAATGAAATAAATGGTATACAAATAATATAAAAGAAAAAGAATGCAGTTGTCACAAATATAAACATGGTATTAATAAAAACCAATTTGTTCTCATAATAAACAATAAAATGTTTATTTCTTAAAATAATAAACCAACATATAAATAAAATGTCTAGGCTTATAAGGGTTTAAATTTGAACACCTGCCAGAAATATTATGTGTTGGAATCAGTGGTCGTAGTGGAAATTTAAAAGTGGAAATATGGACATATAGAACCTAATATAAGTGACTGGAGATATTCAGCTTTTAAATTAGATCAATGGGAGAAGTGACAATATGACTTACCCTGTATACATCTCCGCTTCCAGACATGATTGAAATTAATTGGGTAAGATAGATTTAAATTGTATGGTATTTTTGGGTAAAGGGATTTGCTTAGGACATATGTATCGATCAGTAGTCTGTATGCTCGCCAATCCACACAGGGGCTCAAGGCTGGACCCTGACAGTGTAAATCCTGCCAAGTTTCACCTGTGAGAGGTGAGTGTACGCATTTCCTCTGGACAGACTTTCAGATCTCCTTGTGTATGAAGTGTGCAGAGAGATCTGGATCTGTTCCAGTGTCCTTCATTGAACTTCATTCAATATGTTGTATAAGTACGGCAGAAATTTTATGGAAGCCTAACTAAACTGTTATTTGTGCTTTGTAGACAAAGGTTGGTCATGGTTTATTTTTTATCCTTCCGTGGTTTATAATTTAATCCTTATTTCATGTTACTCACCGTATTTTCTCTTGTAATTTTTGCTTTCTTTAGATTGAATACCCAGCAGGATCTTCTTGATTTATCCATACCCATAATGCACCACTGATAACACAAGGTATACATTACTTAATTATCTAACAGCAGTCTCTTGCTAGTACTGTCTTTGTTCATATGACAGAACTGAACATACTGTTAAGGCAGGCACAGTGGTGTCCTTGTTACATAAACTAACTGTGCATTTCCGTGTACTTGAGTATGTTTTAATTTCACTTGAAACATGCTTTGACATAGCCAAAGGGAATATTTAATTAAAGAGCCCTTTAAACGAATGCATTAGCCCTGCATGAAAATGTGTGATCATGTGTTTGTTGACTGCTTGAAACATCTAACATCTTTATATCTTTGTAATACAAATATGTTTGACTGTATAACTCCTCCATCCCCACCCCCTCCGAAATAATCAAGAGAACTTAAAGAGTGCTGTATAATGTAAATAGTTCAGCATTCTGTATAATTTATTGAAGGAGTTCCCAACACAAGGCACACATACCACTGGCATTACACAGGGTCTTAATGGGGGTGCCACATTGAATGCCGGTGTACAGGTACATGCATATCCAATGTCCTTTTACCAGTGTCAACACCGTGGTTGGTGGGATGTGTTGAGGTTAGATGTGGCATATTCAGGAGCCTGGAAAGGACCATGACTATGTTCATCCACAGTTTTGGACTTATAGCGGGAGAGGGTGGATCACTCTCCCCTTCTCCCACCCCTTAGGAGAACTTACTTGCACAGAAGCCTATCATAATTTCACAGATTTGTGCAGATCACTTACCTGCCACCTTATTGATACTATAACCTACTCCGATGTGTGAATTATGATTATTGTAAAAAATTCGAATGCCGTTTATGAAAGAAGCTATATGCATATGATATTAGCTTTTAGTAATGGTTGTTTTAAATGTGGAAAAAGGTTTAAGAGAGTGTAGGCTGAATGTTAAAGATACTAATCTGCATGTGTGAGTAGGAGGCTCAGTCCTGCTGACGTAGCCAGATATGTGGCTGATTTTGAATGGCCACACGCTTTAGTGAGATCGCAGGGCAGCTATTTAAGCAGCAATGCCGCCAGTAGTTATTATCTTCCTAATGATGTGAATGTGTTCACGAAACGCATGAGTGCGAAATGCAGAAAAAAAGAAAGTTGTGCTTTAACAAATATTATTTAAATAATTACATTTTCAAGTTTGTTTGTTTTGTACAAAGGAAATATGTATTCTAAGAGATTACACGCAATAAATATTTTTTACTTTACATAACAATGGAAAAAGTCTACATTTGCATCTGAATGACTGGAGAACAGAACATAAGTTTATTGTTCTTGACTATTAAACAGCCATACGCAAAATATTTTTAAATTAGAGATCACACATGAGTCACGCTACAGTTACAAATACTAATTTAATGTAGTTGTTAAAACCAAACGGTTTTAATGTGCCCAAAAAGTGATTTTGAACATCCAATATAATAGGCATAATAAAAAATTGAAATTGCGCAATATGTAACATAGTAATACATTGTATGAAATCTGGATGCATACATTTTAGGTTAAGATAAAGAAACTTTTTCCTTTTCTAAGGGTTGGATCAAAAAAAAATAGGTTGCTAAAAATAAATTGTAGAGACTAATAGTGTGAAAAACTGTATAACATAACATTATAAGAAGAAAAGATGAAAGCAGAGCAGATGTCTGAGAAAAAGTTCTATAGTTCTTCACCTACTTTCACTGAAACACCTTACATTCGTATAAGGGAATCACAGTGGCAGCAGTAACACTTATTACAAGGAGGGTTTCCCATTCTGTGTTTAAAATATTGTTCATCTCTTGTTATATCTTTTATATTTTACATGTGAACCAGTTAGGAATTCAGAACAAGGAACTTTTTACTTTACCATGAATCAATTTTGAATTCATTTTTTCATTGTTTTCTTTTGATTCTTAATATTTCAATTTTCAACAAGGGAGAACAGAAAAAAGAAGGGGGATGGTGGTCAGAGATTCAAGTAAAAGCATCTGTTGTATGAATGGTAATACAAGGCATAATAGCAACATTCAAATGCATGAGAAATACAATAAACAGATCCAAAAGAACAAGTACAATAACAAGGAATGGAGAGAGAACTTTAATAAATCTGTGAGTTTTAATTTACGGTGGACATTGCTTTTAATCAGCGGTGTAAAGTATCCGTATATTATTGCATATTTTGTATCAGTTTTTACTATTGAACATTTTCTCAGAACAATTTGTGCATAGCTAATATTTGCAAAATATGTATGCATTAGCACAACTATTCTTTGTTAATATTTAAAAAGAAAAAGTTGGCAGCTATACATAAGTGATACTGGACTATGCTGAGATGCATCTGTCTGTCCTTGGTATCTGAAAGGGGCCAGCTGTACAGCATTATACCAGAGCTTTATGAATGGACAGGATAAAACACCTCCTGTGCACTGTGCACATGACTGCTGAAAAAGCAGCTACAACTTTGTAACATATTTCGCTGTAGTGTTAAGACATGTTCATTTGTTTCCTGTGACCTAGGTTGTTATTAATGTCATTAATTGACAACAGCATCTTACTGAGCAAGTATACCTGACAATTTTCTATACACAATATGCATGTTATGTGCACCTATTATATTAGCTATTTGCTGCAAACACAAAATACATAATACCAACTTATATCCCCCACACTTCAAAACAGTGACTCTATATACAGCCAAGAGCAGAAATGGCATAGGACCCTGCAGCTCTTTCCGGACCCCAAAGGCAGTGGCCACCACTGTATAGTGGAAATGTACATAGCATGTGCTAAATGCATGTGCAATGTACAGGAAATTTCCTGCGATTTACCTGGTTCTTGTCTGCAGCAGGCAAGATTCAGCGATGCGATGTGTGACCAGCNGGAGTGCGCATCACATCACTGAAGTGGCTATGGACAATATCCCCACTTTTTAATCTCCCTGCAATATCACTGCTTAGTAAATTTAGGCCCAGGACATTGTTGATCATAAATATTTCAGCTACTAATAATCAAATTAAATTATCAAAGACTTTCTGAAATGATCATGCAGCATGTTTGGTGAATACACACTGGACAAATGTCGTGTGAAAGGGTTATTTATCTTTTGATTGAACAGATTATCTTTCTAATGTGTACCCTGAAGTAGTGTTTACCTTATAAAAATGTCAGCATAAAAATAAAAGAAGCTTTAAAAATGTATTTCTGTGAGCAATGCTCGCACACTAAACAATATATATCTTTTCCTTTGGATAATTCCACTATTATATAGCCAGTTTTCATTCTGAGTTATTTACATATACATACCATGCAGGCAATGTTAAAGGGTTATGTATACATATTTTATATAAGATGATGCATTTTATATAAAAATTTGTTTAAACATGTCTCGGAGTGGTGCAGGAAGTATACTCTCACCAATATAATTATAATCATGCAGACATTGTATAATTAGGACACTAGAACTCCCTTTTGGATCAGAATGGGGGCTGGTTTCTTCTTTATATCCATGAACTGCACGATTTTATTACATAACACATAACCAAGACTCAGTTGTTAAGTGTTCTGTTGAAATTATTTTATATTACTCATTTCAGGTAATTAAATAGATGGATGTCTCTTGACAGCTGTCTCCATTAATCTGGTAGTCTGATTCAATGTGACCCAGTTAAGGAGGTAGATTTGTTAGTATGTGTTGGTGTTTACTGCATAACATAGCATTAACATATGGCAGCCCTTTAGAGGACTTGCCACTAATAGTTTTACTTACTAATATTTTTTATCCCACAGGACCTGCCCCTGAGTGAGTGTTACAGTCTACAGTCTAGCGAGTAACACATCAGAAAGATGTAACTGTCTGNAAAAAAAGCAATATTGCAATCAAGGGGTTGGGAATGCTGCTTTTTAAACTTCTATCTCTACTCATGCGGCTCAGAATACACACAAATACATAAGTAAGTACACCGACAGTGCATTAATTAATTATTATTAATTATTATTATATTAAATTATTAACTGTCTCACTAGTGGAAATTCATAAAATGCTGAATACTAGAAGGTATCTCAACACTGGATGCTAAAAATAGATACCCTGGGAACATGTACCAAAATTTCACACAACCCTAGGTCAGTTGGAGATTTGTATACATTCCCCATCCCTATTGCTAAAAAATCTTGCAATCCATCTATTACAAATAGTCCACATTAATAAAAACCTTTGATAAGAATGATAAGTGAGGACTTGCTATACTAATAGATGAACTGTGCGCTTTTATCATAACCAAAGCAATAAATAACAATAAAAACATTATCGCCATTACCAGGTTGTGTGACTTTTTCACTGAGCGATACGGATTTCATTTTGTAATGTGCACAGTGTTGTGAGGGTCAGTATTTAAGACCATGTATACAGCAAAGAAGAAAAGGCATAAGCAATAATACAAAAATAATGGAGCAGTGACCCCTTACACTTTATAACCAGTACATGCATAGTCTTTGAAGAATCATAGGAGGGAATCTACAGTGTGAGGCCACATGGCATCAGAACCTCAGGGCCATCCTCCAAGGTACAACCAGTCCTAGTGCCAATAGTAAACTCTACTGTCTCATTCACAGTTTCTGGGGAAATTATTTATTAAAAAAAAATCTAAATTTGTTATCATGTCCTGGTGTCCTGGTTCCAGAGAAAACATTTCAATAAAAAATATGTACAAATTATCATGTACTCAGGAACGCTATTTTGCCCTACTTATATACAGTATTACCCAGTGGTCGAAGTGGAAATTTAGAAGTAGGGGTATGGACAATCAGAAGTGGGGGTATGGAAAGACAGAAAATAATGGAAGTCAATGGAGATTTAAAGTTTTTCCTTTACAACAGTGGGAGAAGTGCCGGTATGTCATACCCCCGTATACCCCCCCACTTCGAGCCCTGGTATTACCAATATACCCGTATTACCCATATACAATGGTCTTCCAGTTTTTAATTCACAAGTCTTGCCATAATATTAAACCCTTGGTAGGAGCAATACACACACATGGACTATTGGCCTGAGCTGCTAATGTTTATTTTACACAAATCACAAATCTTTATTTACACATATTATTGGCTCCTGCATGGGAACCGCTAGTCTATAAAAGGGGTTGGAACGCACTGTTAGAAACTTTAACAGTGTTGATGGTAGTTGAACTTTTTATTTTCTTGCTCAGCGATAGAGGCTAATATATCTATTGAAACTATATATACTGCCTGAAATGTGTGCCATAAAAATATGCAATTGAAGTTCTAAAGAGATATTACAAAGCCATTACAAAAATAACAAGTGTTCAATATCTGAAAAAGCCAGAAATGATTGCTCTGCATTTATCCATCCTTGATCATTCTCAGAAGCAGCTTACCTGAAGCAGGATTATCTCTCATCCGCCCTCATTTTTAAAGCTTAGTCGTTTTTTTTTCCTTTAGCGTTTTTTAAATTAAGCCCTAAATTTTTCCAGTGAGATTTCTGGCAGAATAAGGCCTGACTAATAAAAGTTTAAAGATAGGTCACTCTCAGAGCAGGATGCTTTTAGTTTTCAATTTCCCCAGTGAATTAATGATTTTTTAGATCCTATAATATTTCATTGGTGGAGAAAGGGAGGGAACCAAAAACAAGGAGGGAACATGCATCTCCGTAGATATGGATGAACGTGTTCTGGCTCTCTGTGGTTTGCTAGATTTATACTGTGTGTTTTCTCTTTAAAAACGTTTATATTACAATATTGAAAACCACGCCTAATTATTTTAGTTGCTAAAAANTTTTTTTTGATTTAATATATAATTAAACCCTAGATAGATGTTTTATTAAAATTAATTATTCTAATTATACTAATTATTCATTAAGAATTTTAGAGGTTCATACATAATTCTAAGGCTGGATTTTAAACTTCCAAACACAGGACCTGTGGCTCCACGAGTGCAGATTTCCATGTGTACATGAGTATGAGACCCCTACTCGAAGCTTTCCGCACCACTCTTACTTAGATCAGGAAAGCTGAATAATACATAAGGACTGAAGCCAGACATTGCGGTATTATATGCATCCCTCTATCCACCCTCTATGTCCTGCCAACAGAGACAGAGACCTTTACAGAAGTCTGTATCCCTCGAATCCAAGAACTGTAAATGTCTCCTATAGAATTTAGGATCTGGTCCTAGGTTCTATATGGTTCTGGATCTGGTCCAAAGAATACTATGAATACAGTAGACATTGTTTTGCATCTAGTGTCAGACACTTTCAGAAAAACATAATACATTTCTTGTAAGGTAGACGAGAAGGTTGCCTATAGTCAAATTAATAATAGTCAAACCTTTCCTGATATTGTAGAGCAATATCATTTGCAAATGTTGTGTTATTGTTTTAGGGTTAATGGCTGCTTAACATGTCCCTTATTTTTGATATATGATTTCTGACAAAATAAACTCTGTATATCCGCTGTATTAACCAGACCCCCTGATGTCTTAATCTGTTTAAAACACATTGAAAAACCACTTCTACTCTCCAAATACTGAGGAGGAAATAACAGGGGAGACCAGGCATCTGAGCAGAGCCCTGCATTAATCCAGAATGACTGAAGAGAGAAACCTTTAATAATGGGCAAAACAAAATTGTTGTTTGTGAGAGCTGGAAAATGTCATTAATCAACACAACCCGCAGAGCACTGACTGAAGACATAGATCACCCACCATCAGCAAATATCTTTCTCTTTGTTTTCACTAAATAAATATCTAGCATTCTCCCGGCAGCTGAAAAGCATTGGACATTGGTCTGGCGATGAGCAGTTATATATATGGACTCTTACATTAAAAATAGTTTACAAATATCTTATATTTTTAGTTTGTCTACTAGATAAAATATAGATATTGGAGAAGGACTGTTTTATGTCGCTACTTTAGCTTCATTTATATTCTACTGCTTGTAAGTCAACTTGTCGTTTATTATTCTACCAAAATTGGCTTTTTGTTGTCCAATAAATGAAGTGTATAAGTCATCTCATAACATGAGACCATAAATAAGAGGAATATGATAACATTAGGATAAAGCAAGTTNTATATAAGAAAGATAATAGTCAAATAAAGTGTGCGGCAGCTCAGGAGAGCCAGAGCATGGTAGCTGTAGTTAGAGAGGCTCTGCTATGCCAGCGACTTCGGTCCTGTTGCTAACCGGTTCTAGACTCATGAAGCACCTGTAGGGAGCCTATCTCCTTGCAGCTTCAGCGATAGGCCATAGCTTTTTTCCATACAGCTTGTTATGGTTGGTTTGAAATATGAAATGAGCGACTGTCCAATAACCAATTGCTGTGGTATCAAAATATAATAATTTACTGATGGCATAATCAATACAACTTCTTATATTAATAAAGCACAATGACTACATCCTCACATGCAGAGAAAGAACACAATGTTAGACATTAATACAGTGACTTAGTAATAGAATAAACTGACATACAAAGACATGACAACACAGNCAGACACAAGACATGAGTTCATGATTAGGAATGAACTGGATCTCTGTGGTTTCACTCCTTGTATATACACTCT
>JABWIB010001482.1:18117-29789 GCA_016617825.1 Platyplectrum ornatum | reverse complement strand
TGGGTGCAGATCACACTGGAGGGTTGGGTGCAGATCACACTGGAGGGCTGGGTGCAGATCACACTGGAGGGCTGGGTGCAGGGCCATAGAAGTCAGCAACTTAATTAACATGCATGTCACATACACATGGGTCTTACAATAGATTCTTAAATATATGCAATAATCAAAGATTGATTTCTATTATCGATAATAATATGGTCCTATTTTGACAGGATGCTCTCATGTCCAGGGACTACCAGCTTCTGGTTGACAATAGTACTGGGTAAAATGAGAGAAATGATAGTAAAAAAGAGGCTTTAAGAAATGTATATAACAAAACACTTTTTACTCAATAAGTGTTTGTCTACATTGCAGCGTATTACATACGACATAATCCAGGACGGGATAGGACGTCCATAAAGTGTGTGTTCTGTATGCACATAAATCTCTGCATTAGGTCCTCTATGTCCTGTTAGATTTGAAAACAGAAAATGGTGCAGGTGATCGCACAGCTCTGCCATGGTTTTATTGCGTGGGCTGTAAACGGACTGCATGGTTCTGGAAATGTCACCTTTTTCAGCTTGCAGCAGGGGCCCCCACCTCTTTCCTCCCGGCTTTCATTATTCAGGTTGTTTAAGGCTTTCTCATTTCTCCGGAGCAGGCCGATCTGACACCAATTCTTTTATATAGTCTTAATACATTAAGCTCTTCGGCAGTCTGTATTATATCTGTCAGAGTACAGGAAAAGCAAATTGCATTGAGGTATAAACAGTACTTGCTGGTGTGAATTCTCCTTGATACTATTAACAGGCCCCTCTCATCTGTTTCCTCCATATAAAACCTATAGACACGTTTACCACTGACTGCTTCTAATGTATCTGCTAATTTGTCTGGAATAGCTTTACAGTAAGGAGGCTGCGTAACTATATCCACATTGTTACTTCAATAATGAAGGTAACAAGTCATATTTTAATGCAATATGGTTCACAGCTACTTGCTGCACTCNTGGAGCTCTGAGTAATGAGGCGAAATAATTCAAACTATCAGGGAACAGATGAATAATTTACTGATGGAGCATACAGAGGGGCAACATAAAACCGTAATCAGTGTCTAAAAAGCTATCAAAGGATTTATTTGGATATTATGTAGGAAAAGGGAATGTGAGAAAATGCTAAAATGTTCATTACCTCAGTTTTTTTGTGTTACTTTTCCCACTGGTGAGCATACAGCATTTTCATACTCATAGGGCCAGGTTTCACAGGCAATTTAATCATGTTTTTGTTGCACTGCCCATGCCATGCATTGGAATGAAGATGCTACTGAACTGTCTTCTGTACAATCAGATTTCCATCTGTGAGGCTTGACTTTTTACATTTTACTTTTACCACGTGGGCAGGTATAAGAGCTGGACATATGATCTNATAGGTAGGGATTTGCATGTGTGAAGTCTGGATCCAGTCTATAATTATTATATCGAGATTGAAGACCAGGGCCTAAATTCACTAAGCGGGGATTTTGCTGATTTGAAAAGTGGGTATTTTGCCCATGGCAACCAATCAGATTTGAGCTCACATTCTCCAGTATGTAAAATGAAGCTGAGAGCTCAAATCTGATTTCAATTCCCCAGCAAAATCTCTGCTTAGTGAATTTAGGCCCAGGGGCGTAACTACCGGGGGTGGGGATACTGGGGCTCGCAGCTTCAACCATTGCACTGTGGTTGCACAAGTCATGCACTACCAGGGCTGGTATTACCACAGGGAACCTGTGCAAGAGCAGTAAATCCTTTCAGCACTTAAGCTGGGCATCCACTATAAGATAAATTGTTCCAATCAAAAGATTTTTCAAAAGTATGCAAAACCATGTTGAATTGCAGGGGAGGTACATTGAATTAGTTGCAATCAGTATTACAGGTGAGAGATGATGTTTCCAGCACAAGTGTAATAACNGTGTAACAGTAACGCTGGTCAGTATCTGTGTGCAACATGCAACAATAAAGTATTCTCCCTGCATGCAAACACTGACATTCATTTTACCCCCCCCTGCAATTCAACATGGTTTTGCCCATGAGAGTGTAAGTCATGACAGTGAAAAGCTGAATCCAGCCCTAAGTCACTAGTACTAGGCCGATTGTGACAGGTGCATAGAAAAGCATCATTCTCCAGGTAGGTGGTTTTACTATTACTATGCTAATTCCAGACAGCTAATAAACCTCTTGGAATTCATGGAGTAGTTTCTCATCACTGTTTATGTGTATGGTGTCTTCTGGTGTCTCCAGCTCTGTCCTCTTCCAGCTCCCATGCTTCTCATTATACAGCCAATCTGGAATCTCTGTGGTTTTGAAACCGCCCAAGGAAAAGTATATAGGAGAGGAGACAAAACAGTAAAAACGTCGGAATACTTGTACATAAACCCACTTTATCTCTGTATTGGCGCAAAGCTAATACACTACCCAAGAATATAGCACCTGTCAGGTTTATAAATTCTGTTTTCACTCCAAAATCTCATAAACCTCACATAAATGTATGTAATATATTCACCGTATATCAAGGGTCAGCCAGGGGTGGCAACCACCTAGGGTGCCAGACCCAAGGGGGCACCACAAAGGACACCACAAATGAACCTTATATACCACATGTGCCACTCTGCAGGAAATAGGTATGTAAATTCCAGCTAGCAGGTTATGGATTAAGATAGAAATAGGGATCATAATACATATAGATATATATAACACATGAATGTTTCATCAGTATAGGTGGGTAAGTGGTGGCAGTGAGGGGGGGAGGGCCTAGGGTGCCCAGAGACCTAACCCCAAATCTATAGAGCAGCAGACCCCTTATATAGCTCAAATGTAATAAATATACAGTACATACCTACATATAGTACGTGGATTGTATCTAGACATTCATGCGACCTGTGTATGCTCACACGTCTGGATTTATGAGAGGAAGAGTGGAGTTAGATCTTTTCCCTTTAACCCCTAACTCATACAGCTTTCTGGACACTTAGGCATCCAGAACCTGCCTTTACTTCCACATGCAGATCTGCTTCCTATTACTACTTTTCAACATGGTTCACCAAACTTCAGTGCGGGGATTAGCCATGCAAAGGTAAAACGCTAAGGTAAATCTTCTTGTAAATAGACCAAAAATTGTACACAAAAAATATTTGTTTATGTCATTTAATGAAACAGAATAAAATAAATTTCACCCCCTTCCTAACCAAATTATGTCCTTTATTAACAGTATATGTTCAAAGTAAACCATCCCTTTCATAAGACTCTACAAATCGGCACAGTATCTCCTAAATCAGCATGTGGTCATCCATATTCATCCAGAACAGGCTCCCTGTGTCAAGCATCACCCCAGCATACACCAGTGGGAGGTTTGACTGGGACCCCAAACTGCTAGTATGTCTTATGGGATTCAATGTTACCTTCCAAATCCATTGCTCAATACTAATTATGTAAGATTTGGCAGCTAGAGAGAGTGACAGGTAGAGAGAGAGAGAGAGCGAGTGACAGGGAGAGAGAGAGAGAGTGACAAGTAGAGAGGGAAAGGAAGAGAGAGACAGGTACAGAGAGAGAGTGACAGGGAGATAGAGAGAGAGTGACAAGTAGAGAGAGAAAGGGAGAGAGAGACAGGTACAGAGAGAGTGACAGGGAGAGAGAGAGAGAGAGAGAGAGAGAGAGAGACAGGGAGGGAGAGAGAGAGTGACAAGTAGAGAGGGAAAGGGAGAGAGAGACAGGTACAGAGAGAGTGACAGGGAGAGAGAGAGAGAGTGACAGGGAGAGAGAGAGTGACAAGTAGAGAGAAAGAGAGGGAGAGAGAGACAGGTAGAGAGAGAGGGTGACAGGTAGGGAGAGAGAGTGATAGGTAGAGAGAGAGAGAGTGACAGATAGAGAGAGAGTGACAGGTAGAGAGAGAGAATGTGACAGGTAGAGAGAGAGAGAGAGAAATGCTTAGTCCAGAAGCAGCACAAGATATTGTTAAGATCAGTTACTGATTAAGGCTAAAAAGTCGCAATCTGAATCAATAAGGGACTTGTTTTGATACATAGCCATAGANTGGGATCAAGTTCAATGAGCATCAATACAGCTGACAGGTCCAGGCAGTCAATCATCTACAATCACAGAGCTGATAGGAATGGTCATAATAAAGCAATTGTCATTTAGGTTCATAATGTGATGACTTTCAAACAATTTGTTCAATCAGAAATTTATATTTANCTTTCAAACATCAAATATAGAAAACAGATTGTTAAAATTAGTGTAGCTTAAAATGTAAAAAGTAGTTGAGACATTAAGGTGTGCGAATCATATATCAATAAGTAGGCAATATGCAGCTAAATGAGGAATGAAACAAATCAGTTAGCAAAGAAATAAATTAGAGTCACCATAAGGAAGTGAATGAATGTCAGGCTTCAATGAGAAACTGCCATCAATATGCAACAGAATGACTGATTTATTCACTGTCTTAGTTTCCACAATGTAATTAAATGAGCGATGAAAATAATTGAAGTACTTCATAAGAAGTAAATTAAGGAGAAACAAATGAGAATGGAAATTAACAGGCCAACAGCTGAGGTGAATGAAGAAAATGAATGAATAGGAAAATGAATAAATATATATATATATATATATATATATATATATATATATACATACATACACACACATACTGAATATATATATATATATATATATATATATATATATGTAGTCATCATTAAATAGGTCAATGAAAAATAAATTATGAAAGCAAATATTATGCTAATTCTGGAGTCACTTTCTCTAGCAGTTATTGGATGGTCATTGACTAGAGCTGCTGAATGATCAAACTGCAGAAGATTTGAATGGCCACTGTCCAGAAGGTGCTAGATACCGTTGTCCTGAAGCTACTTGATAACCACACTCTCTAAGTGCTGACTGTCCAGGAAGAGCTGGATGGCCAATGTCCAGAATATATAGGATTGCCGTTGTGCAGAAAGTTCTGGATAGCTGAAGTCAGGTCCACAAAGAGAATTCTGGGCTCAGGTAGAGCAACATTTTGGGAAAACCCCTCATTCTCCTCAGGGAAAAACTAAGACAATACAATGGTTATGCGATCTGGTGGCCGGGCCCGGGTAAGTTGTACACCCTCCTCTAAGAGGCCCTGATCAACTCTGTACTTAGACATGACCTACTGTATGAATAATTATGCCACTATATTTTGCCATAAACATCTGCACAACTTCATGCTAATATGCACTGATTGGACTACATTTCATACTGGATTGGGCCCACAACCTAACAATCTTTGTTTGTAGAATACAAAAAAGGGTTGCCCCTGGTGGCTGGGCCCTGGTATATTGCACCCCCTTTTCCCCCCTCTTCAGCCATGGCTGAAGTCCAGAAGGTGCTGGATTGCTACTGTGCAGAAGGTTCTGATTTCCTGTTGTGGGGAAGGCACTAGATGGTCATTCACAAGTAGATGTTGGATGGCAACTCCCCAGAAGGTGTTGAATACTGTTGTGCAGAAGGTACTGGATGGTCACATTTCATAATCTGCTGCATGGCCGATGTCCAGAAGCCACTGGATCACCATTGTGCAGAAGGTTTTACGGAAGGTTCTGGTTTCCACTCTTCCAATCTCCACTCTTCATAAGGTGCTGGATTGCCACTATGCAGAAGGCTCTGGTTTGTTTCAATTAAAAGGTACTGGACTTGCAGCACTGGAAGTATTGGCTAGAAGATGCCATACAGCAGCTGTCCAGGAGTGCAGTAACACAGTTAAACAGTAATGCAGTAAGTAGCAGCCTCCACTCCTCTCTTCATGTGCGCCCCTAGTTTTTTCCCTCCCGTAGTTCCCCTCCTGGTGGTTTTATGATGTTTTTCTGTGCCTTTCCTCATGTTATTGAACCTTGGGACTCCTAATGTGGTATATTTTACTGTTGCTTATGACACTTTTCTGTTTATTACATGTTTGCCATATTGTATCGTTCTATGTGTCGAGAGTTGCAACTGTTCAATTTCCCTTTCTCTTTTTTGTTTCTGTACCCCCATGCTCTTTTTTTCAATAATAATTTATTGATGATAAAACAGTAATTCAGTAATATTGCTGTCAAGGTGTGAATAGTTACAATATGCAATGCATCAGCCATCTAAGAGGTGTATAAATAAAATAATGCAGGAAATGCTTCCATCCTGTATACCCATGCTATGGCCTTGCTTTGCCTCAGTTGCTAGTTGTAATTAATACAATTAGCTAGCAAAAAGAAAATGGGCGACAGAATGCAAAAAAATTCATGAAGTCCTCTTGATACTTTCCAGCTACAGATCAATAAAGCAGAACAAACTACATTACTGACACTTACAATTCTCCAAGTGATGGATTATATAATTAAAATAAGAAATAAGTGAGACTAGCTGGTCTTAATGGAACACATTAGCATTTATCAGACAATCCCTTACTGATTTCTTCTTTCTGGACCAGGTTTACCTAGCAGTTACTGTTATGAGGCTGCTTCAAAGTCCAGCTTAGTTCATAATTAAGGTCTCTTTATCATTTGCTTTTACATAAATAGATTAACTATTTGCTTTAAATATTCTTCTCAGTGAACTAGTTCTTCAACAAGTTGTGTAGGGGGTTATGTTAGGTCAGTTTGAGAAAAAAAATGATACTTAAGTTTAAATTATATTAGTCCTTTAGTAAAGGACTATTGCTGTGTATTAGACTACAGAGGTCAAGGTTAATATTTATGTTTTCATTATCTTTCCTTACTGACAAAGCAAAACTAGTAGTGCCTACTAGAAGGGCCTGATCTCCAGTGCCTTGTCAGTAAGCGTGAATAATGAAAACATAAATAGCATATATAAAGTATATATCCCTTTCTTTCTGCAAGCAGTGCAGGCATTGTGTGAGGATTTCCATGGCAGCCGATGGTAACAGACCTAAGGTCCCCAGCCACACAGTCTACCATCATGCAAGATTATACTACTTTTACTTACCCTGAAATTCAACATGGTTTGGCATGGTTTTGAAATCCCACAGGTGTAACTTTCCTCTTTTATTTAATGTCTGGATCTGGTCTGTGGTACTTATTGTGTCTGTGCAGAACAATGTCTAGGGCAGGGGTAGACATCCTTAATCATTCAAAGAGCCATTTGGACCTGTTTTCACTAGAAAAAATAAACTTGGGAGTCGCAAAACATTTCTCCAAAACTCCAAAAGTGACATTTCTGGGCCGGTATATGCTGGTATGGAATACCGGCACTTCTCCCACTAAGCCACGCCCCCTTTCTTATCTCCGCCCCTCAGCACTGGAGGGGGTGAACTTTAGTTTAAAAAGTCACGGGTGTGTGTATTTATTTATATTTATAAAATTTTCCTCACAACGTCCTCTTTTTCCTCCTAACATCCTCTTTGGTGCTCTCCAGTTTCTGAATGACAATGACGTGACACTGGACGTCATTCACACAGCACAGCTAAATCTTCCCCTGATCCTGTGACTCTCCCGATTCTCCAAGACACATGTAATCGTGGCTGGCCGCGGCAAATGCACAATTCTCCAGGCACTGCGCATTGGCTGCGTCCAGCCATGATTATATTTGTGTCTTAGTCACGCAGGATCGAGAGAGTCACAGGAGACTGCTGAAATAGCCGCATGTGGCTCCGGAGAAGCGGGTTGCAGACATGTGAAGCTTTGTGTGTTTGTGTACCCTGAAGCATCAGGACCAGTGTGTGCAGACATTTCCAGTGCATTGTACAAAGTCATTTCTGTTGCATTGCTTGATATTGTTTGCACTTTATTTAATAAAGGAAATTGTCTGGTTGCTCAAGGATCCAGGAAACTAATATCCAGTAAACTCACAGTGGGCACTTCTAATGTATTTAGTAAGAAATCAGAGTACAATTCTCACATTCATATTTTATAGAGGACATTCTTTTATAATGAATACAATGTTGTTTTTCTATCACCTGTTGGTCAGGAATGCAAAGAAGGAAGCCACTATGATTAATAATTAAACATTCAATTTATCTAGAGAACAGTGAGGTTGTAGGCTAGTATCTTGTTTTTGCAGCAATGCTCATTGACACAACTCTGCAAACTGTCTTATGAACTGTATTATTTAATGGAATTGTTTTGGGATATTTTAATTAAAAAATGTATATTAAAACAGAGAAAAGAACAAAAAAACATCATCTTGCATGCCGGCCAGTGCTGAAAGTCAAGTCTCAGCGTATGCGCAGTAAGATCATTCTGGCACTTAAAAAAATAGTTCTAGAATCATGTTACTGTGCATCCGCTGGAACCTCACGGTGCATGCACAATCGGCAGAGCGCCATCATTGTGTATGATGCAGATGTCCCTCCATCCCTTCCCTCCTTCAACAATTACTTGGAGCGACTATGTGGTAGAAAAGGAGCAATCTAGAGAAGTCCATCTCATCACCATCCCCGGCCTTAAACCATACTGAGTGCGCAATATTTAATGGCTGTCTTCCATAATGAATGCACAATTCATTTTTTACGCGTGTTCCCCTGCCTATTTTATTTTCTCTACCCTCAATTTTAAATCCTTCATAAAAAACTTGATTGATGCAAAATGCAATTCAACCCTATCCTATCCATGTACTGCCAAAGGAGAAACATTGCGTACACAAGTATTATAACACTGATGGTGTCTGTTTCACCGACCTGGAGAATGAATTTGATTTAATGAAGGTATTACTGAATCAATTACAGCGCTAATCCACAGGCTANCGAAAAAAAAAAATATATATAACCATTTAAATCTATATTAAAGCAGATTACAACTCATGTTTATTTATTTGCAGAAATGATAGCAGCTTTTCTTCTTCTTTTGTTTCCTTGAGCGTTAAATTCAATCAGGGTATGATGTGGCCAGGGCCTGATGCATTCACATTCACATAGCTCAAATAAACAAGTCCAGGTCTGCGATCACACTACGCAGCTAACAAGATGTCTGCCAATCATTCTATCAGCTTTGTTAGCATGCACCTGTCAGAGACCTTCAGGAAATTAAACTGGCAATATGACAAAGAGATTGAGTGTGGGGGAGATTTAATACTTTGCAAAGGAGATACAGGATATTCCATCAGATATAATACAGCAATCCAGGCTCTACACAGTGAAGATAAACTCATACCTACTATGCATTTTGCACCTTATTAATACAGGGCATATAGTAATCTGGTTCCACCATGAATGTTAAAACTGTGCTTATGACAGGATGACTGATAACTTTTAAAGTCTTGCTGTCAAAATGACTGATGTCAGAGGAAAAAAAAACAAGTATTGATTCATGTCCCCTTGCAAACATTGTACACGATCTTAGTTCAATATTTTTGGAACTTCAAGATTATGGGGTACTATTTACATACAGGTGCAGTGCCGGCGACAGGGAGGGACAAGCTGTGACGGGTGTAATGCCCCTAACCGGTTGGTAGTGAGGGTGCATGGTACCTGGTAGCTGGTGCAGGTTCTTTCCGTTCGGAGAGATGAGAGTGGTGCTCTTTACTATGCTATTTACATACAGGGGTAATGCCCCTAACCGGTTGTTATTGTGGGTGCATGGTACTTGGTAGTTGGTGCGGTTTCTTTCCTTTCAGAGGGGTGAGAGTGGTGCTCTTTACTATGCTATTTACATACAGGGGTAATGCCCCTAACCGGTTGTTATTGTGGGTGCATGGTACCTGGTAGATGGTGCGGTTTCTTTCCTTCCAGAGAGGTGAGAGTGGTGCTAATTACTATGCTATTTACATACAAGTGTAAAGCCCCTTACCAGTTGTTAGTATGAGTGCTTGATATCTGTAGTTGGTGCAGGTTCTTTCCGCTCGGAGAGTTGAGAGTGGTGTTAAACGTCTTGAAAATACAGAAGACAACAGAACTAAGTTGAAAGCAAACATAGGCATGGACCCTAAGGAAACATAGTAGTTTTGCACAACAGAGCAAAGCAATAAACAGAATAATGCACAAATATTAATTAATAGTAATTTAGACAGAATATAGACAGGCTGCAATATAGACAGGTTACAATATAGACAAGTTAAAGTGTTGACAGGATATTCTCTAGACAGTCGCAATGTAGACAGGCTGGAACCTTGACAGTTATAAAGTATATAGGTTGCAGTTACAATATAGACAGGTTGCAATAAAGAAAGTTTGAATCTATATAGGCTGGTATTAGAGATTAGCAGTTCGGATCTCCTCTAATCCAACACAATCTGACGTCAGGATCCGAATCGTACCATGCCCAGTTTCAGATTTGCCTGCCAAATTCTGTTTCCAAATCAAAGGAAAAAAAAAACATTTTCCCAGAAATATCAGATCTTGCGGTTTTGGCTTATAAATGATTTCGTAGACTTCTTATGATGGCTATTTCAAATCACTGTTCTCACAATGTTTATAAGTCACTGTACTTTTGTAAGTGCATGATTTCAAACTTGAAAAAGCTCATTCTTACTACAACTGCTTACAACAAAATTGTGAGCTGTGTAATTTGACTATAAATGACTGGAAATGAATGTTTTTCATGTTAGTAATACTGTTATGGCGAAAAAAAAAATACAAATTGCATGTTTTAGCCAAAATTAAAACCAACACCAAAACACAGAAAAATTTTAGAACCAAAACACAAGTGTTAGCTCATCGCTATGTAGACATATTGCAATCTAGACAGGTTGTAATCTAGACAGATTGCAATGTAGACAGTTGCAATGTAGACATATTACACAGTAGACAAATGCAAAGTAGATAGGTTTAAATGTACACTGTTGCAATGTAGACAGGTTGCAATTTAGACAGCAACAATATAGACAAATTGCTAAGTATGTAGACAGATTACTGTTACAATGCATACAGGTTGCTATTTTGACAGTTACAACGTATAAAGGTTGCAGTTAAATGTAGACATGTTGCTATGTAGACAGATTGTAATGTAGAAAGGTTTCAAACTAGACAGGCTGCAATATAGACAGGTTACAATATAGACATGTACAGGGTAGAACGTTACAATGTAGACAGGTTGATATCTAGACAGTTAAATATAGACAGATTTCTATGTAGACATATTGCAATCTAGACAGGTTACACTGTAGTTGCAATGTTGACAGCTGCAATGTTACTGTTATAATGTAGACAGATTGCAATCTCGACAATTAGAATCTAGACAGATTACTATGTAGACAGATTGCAATATAGACGAGTTGACATCTAGATGGTTACAATATAGATTGTTTGCTATGTAGACAGATTGTAATGTAGGCAGGTTACAATCTAGACAGGCTGCAGTATAGACAGGTTACAATCCAGACAGATGGCATTATAGACAGGTTGCAATATAGACAGTTACAATGTCAGGAGTCAACAGAGTTAATGCAGCACCGAGGGTGGTGTTTATTTGTGTGGGACTATGTAATAACTTACATTGCATGGAATGAGACAGAAATTGCAATGGAGCTGTCTGTGTCTTATGGTTGTGAAGTTCATCTTCAATTGGCACGGTTTCGGCACAATGCTTTATTTTGTCTGCTGCTAATGTTTAATGAAGCGATCTGTATGAGGTAGAACACATTGGGGTATATTTACTAAGCAGGGAGATTGCAGTGAAATTCGAATTTGGGGAAGTTGCCCATGGCAACCAATCAGATTTGAGCTCTCAGTTTCATTTTACACTCTGGAGAATGTGAACTC
>JABWIB010001482.1:3913-14388 GCA_016617825.1 Platyplectrum ornatum | reverse complement strand
TAACAGTCTTCGATGAGGCACTGTGTCAAAAGCCTTACTGAAGTCTAGATAGGCTATGTCCACAGCCCCCCCTTGATCAACTANNTTTGTGACCCAGTCANNAAATTCTATTAGATTAGTTTGACATGATCTTCCCTCTGAAAAACCATGCTGTTTGGGGTCTTCTAAATTATTTGATTGTAAGTATCCTACAATGTATTTTTTTAACAATGTTTCCATTAATTTCCCTAATACATTCTCTGTTTAAGGACTAATTTTTCAGTTTCCCAATCTGTGTTTTCTTCAACAAAACTTTGACTTTGAAAACTTTGATATTATTAATTAGTAAGAACATTCTGTTCTATGCATTATGCACAACAAATCTATGTATTCCCATTACTATCACCAGCCATCAACATTTTACTAAATATAATCATGATCATGATACGGCAGCGTAAAGTAACCTGGGAAAGACTTGGTTAAATGCCTCTTCTCCCAGTACTGTGTGATCAGGTCCAATGCTTTAGGTTCCACCAGCCATACTATATATCAAGTGAACTCAAAAGTAAAAATACAATAGAGGTGAATGGAGTTTTGTAGTTTTTAATGAAATTAACCATATATATATCGAAGCATGGACTTCACAAGACCTATGAAGACATCCTGGGGTATCCTATAGCAAGGGTTTTTTACATACTGTTGTGAGGTGAGGCCTCCGTGGCTTGCACCTCATTTCCAGCATATATACCACAGATGCTCAGTAGACTTGAGATCTTAAACTCCATCCCTGAATACTCTTTGCAGTGTGGCAGGATGCACTTTCCTGCTGATAATGGTCACTGGGAATGTTTAAGTAGGTGGTACATGTCAAAGTAAATGCTCTCTCACCCAGCATGGGCACTCTGACAGGTTTGCGGCTACTGCTATACACTTTCTATCTACACAGAACAAAAAGAATGATTGAAGTGTTCTCACAAAAGTGAAATTACTTTAATTTTAACAATTTAAGATAATAGTTCTCCTACTTATTTGTGAAAACATACATCAGAAAAAAGTATTTGAAATTCAAATTCACATGTTTAGATCATACCCATTTACAGCAAACACATTGTACAGGTTAAATGTTAACCAAATGAATACAATTCCCGAGAGACACATAAAAGCCTAATGTGATTGATAGATATAAACCAGATATAAACCAGAAAGTGGTTCTACATAATCAAAGTAAAGAAAATGAATACGGAGTGTCAGCATTAGCTGTTTAAGCATTGTGTGCTACAGATCAGACCCATGCTCATCAGTGAACCCTGGATANCTATGACCCTTCTCCTGATATACTACTTTTGGATAATATTTCATAGGTTACACAACAACAAAAGAAAGAAGTATTGCGCACAGACTACAACAAAAAATTACTGTGTAAATGGGTTCTGACAGATGGTTAATTAAAAACCATAAAGGGTCTTGCGAGTTGCCTCCCACTCGCCCTTAAAAGACCACCATAAAGGCGCACACCATGCCATATAAAACATATCCTTTACTAATAATGATTAAGATAATGTATCAAAGATCATAGGAAGTTATAGATCATGGAATATTACAATACCTAGAACCAGGGTATAAATGAAAATATATATATCATCTATTTGATCTTATTCTTAATAGTGCTCATTTACTGGCTATCCAAAAATGTGGATTGGAAGCAAAAGTGCAAATCATAGCAATATCAACGGGAATTGTAGTATTGCTACATCATTTCTTAGTGATATCCACAAAAGAGACCTAAGCTGCTCCCTAAACTAAAAAATAAAGAATGTGAAATCAGAAAAAACTAAATAACAAAAGTCCTTACACAGGGAGAACACACAGATAAGATCTTGTGCAGGAATTGAACTCATGACATCTGCTCTATTAGGTACAAGTGCAAACCACTGAACCATGCATGCTGCATCCTGTTTGCAATACATCATCTTAAGGAATTAAAATATACTATATAAATTGCTGCCATTATAACACATTGCCACCCCAACAATAATTCAGGGATTTCTTTTTTTTTTTTTACCACTTTAAGCCCCACAAATACCTGGGTCACTGGCAGTGTAAACAAGTCAGACCTGGGATTAACCTTGCAAAAATCCTGGGTATGTAGACCTGGGTTTTTGCTGAAACTTTGTTCACACAGCGCCATGACCAAGGTACTCTGAGCATAACACAGCAATAACCTGAGTTTTTTGCACAGTGTAAACAAGGTATAATCACTGTTCATCACTTCATCAGTTTAAATTGTTTAAATGTTTTTACTGAGCTGTCTATGAGAGAAGGAATTTATGTTCTATGCTTATCTCATTCACTGTAAACCTATTTCACTATGATCCACATTCCCTAATTGAGACTCAGTTGAAATCTGAAAAAATATACTCTTCTTGATTTACATTAGTAAAAGTAAAATGCCACTATGGTTAGGGCCAGATTAAAGTTTCTGGGAAAATAAAAAGCAGTACAAGCTGCGGCAAGTCTTAATTTATTGCTGTAGTTGAAAGAATTTATTATTACTTTTTAAATAGAAACTGAAAAGCTTAAAATCTTTAAAAACATGATTTTTTTAAATAAATAACATTAAAAAATGAATTCAAGAAAATAATATGTGAACAATAACAGTTTAAGTATAATACTAATACAATGAAAAGCCATTACTAAGTATACAGTACTTTGCAACTTAAAGCTAAACTCCCCAATTCATTGGGTTTAAGAGGAGATCTCACTTTTCAATTTAAAAGGATACTTGGCAAAGGCTCCTTTATTGTATTTGTAAATTATTTAGAGTGTTATTATTCATTTATTGGTTGCCTGAATACATGTTTAGCTGTTATTTATTAATAATGAAAATTGGTGTTTTTAGGTTTATGGGAGTATAGCACTTTTTTCATCACATAAATCTGCTATAAACAATATATAAATTATTTTGCAGATAAAAATATTTTTTTCCCAATAAATTGTAATGGTTTCTGATTGTCTTTTCTCTATTAAACCCCTCTCCCCACTATTATTTAAATTATAACCCCATTCCCAATGTTCTATCCACTATTATTCACTAAACACTATTTTCTCTCTATTTATAGCACGTTTCCAATGGCCCCTTTTTATTATACCCTTCTCACCATTGCAGTGGCAGCTGTCAGTGGCAAAATCTGCAGTCAATACCAATGTTGCAGTAAGAGTAAATACCGGCCTTTCAGTCATGCAAGCGCCTTGGATAATACTATAACTGTTTTGGTACATACTGCCTGTGAGGAAGGAAAGTGACTAATATCCTCCTAAGTACAACTGTATTTTGGTGACCGGCACTGGGTCCATTTTGAAAGTATCTCCTTGTGTGTGGGAGCTGTGACTATGGTAATACCCACGTTATCATGTTAGGCATCCTCTACATTTAGATTAGGGTTAACAATGAACATTAAAAGTTATACCAAGCATTGAGGATTTATAATAAGGTGTACCCAAGTCCAATATTCTATTCTAAGTGAAGGACTTCCATAATGACGCAGTACCTAGATATATCTTATATATCATTAACATGTCCTTGGTAGCAATTTTTTTTTTAAATCCTTCATAATTAATATCTTAAAGAGTTGAATCAAACGATAAATGCTTCAATCAAAGCAACATAAATTTGGGGGATAGGTGCTACCTGTTACAGAATGATTTGTTGTCACAGCACTAAACTTTGTGTTCACTTATAAAATTAGTTTGAGGACTACAATACCAATATGTCTTGCAATTTGTGCACTACATCATGAACAAAAAGTGTAAGCATTCTATATATACATAATGCTCAATCGAAACTCACTTCTTCAGACTGGCCTACCCCACCTAACCTAATCTCTCTACCCTCTACCCCTCATCATCTGTTATTGTTTTGTATACCATTATACTGTACCCCATGTTATGTAAGTACTTTCACTATATACGGCGCTGCGGAAACTATGTGCCATGTCCCGAATCCTACCTTAACTTCTCTGCATCCATCTGAAAGCAGACCTGTGTGGAAATCCCTACCGCTGCCCATCACATACACATGCCCCTCACACACAGCTATCCTTCTGCATACAGATCTTTTATTTCATGGAACTGAGTTTGGTATGCTAGGTAATCTATAGAGTATCGTCTGCTGTGAGCATGCACAGATGTTACTGTTTACTTATACAAGTGACTTCTATAAGTAACCTAATGGATCCAGTACTATGACATTTGTATACAAAACAATGCAATGAGCAGCATTTTGCATCTCTTGTAAACCTATATTTGAATATAGATTGATTCAAATACATATTGAAGTGCTAGGTGAGCATAAGCTTCCTGATTTAATATGTAATCAGCTTAAACACACTTAGACTTATTTAGCCAAGCTATGGAAAAGCTATCACAAATGCAATTATATTTGTTCTTTGCAGCTAATACGATTCATCAGCAATCTGTTTAAGAAAGNCTTACATTTCTAAGATCTCCTCAGACCTTGTATTCTGTTTGCACACAGCAGCTAATTTTACTTGTTATTACTTAGAAGTTTTTAGTGCTTCTTCTTTTCATCCATAATATTTATTGTATCACTGATTGCAACATTTTTGTAATGAAAGATAATAACTATCATCAAGAACTCATCAGTGATCGGATCCCTGAGCAACAGATGCATAAGGAACAGTATTTGCAGGTCCCATCACTATCCACTACCGTCAGTGTCCTGCAACAGAAGTGCTGTGCATAAGACTGCCCCATTCACAGGGAAACCTATACTGTAACTTGTAAGAAATCCCATCTATTTGTGTTCACAACACAGGCCTTCTGTGTCGGAAGAAGGTGTCGGAAGTGTATGGTGGAAGGTGGAAGGCACCCGTTCAGATTACTTGGATGCATGTGTGTGCACAGAATTCAAAGGCAGAAGACATATGGAACAACTAATAGAAATGAGGGGGGAACCAGATATGCAACAAGTTAATGTTTGTATATAGTAGATTGAGATCTGAAAGATCAAGATATGCAAGAGGCCATATGTGATTAGAATCAACTATAGACTAGGCTAATGAATACAGGTGAAACTTGAAAAATTGGAATATCATACAAAAGTTCTTTTATTTCATTAATTGAGCTTAAAAGGTGAAACTAATATATTATATAGACTCATTACATGCAAAGTGAGATATTTCAAGCCTTTATTTTTTTTCATTTTGTTGATTATGGCTTACAGCTTATGAAAACCCCACAATCAAGATCGCATAAAATCAGAATAATGTGAAAACGTTCAATATTGTAGCTCAAAGTGTCACAATCTACTGTATTCAGCAAATTCATTCCAAACACATGCAAAGTGTTCCTGAGCCTTTAAATGGTCTCAGTCTGGATCAGTAGAATTAACAATCATGGGGAAGACTGATGATCTGCTAGATGTGCAGAAAAGCATAAGTGACCCCATCCACAATAAGGCAAAGCCTCAAAAGGTAATATGCAAAAAATGCTGGATGTTCTCAAAGTGCTGTATTAGAGCACATTAATAGAACATTAACTGGAGCGTGGAAGAGAAAGGTGCACAGTAGTGGGCTGAAGCTGGAAGACATACATCAAGAGCCAACACACATAGACGAATCCTGAGCTTCAAGATCCTGGACATGGGCTTCAAATGTTGAATTCCTCTTATCAAGGCACTCCTGAACAACAAATGTCAGAAGCGTCTTAGTTGGGCTAGCGAAAGAAAAAACAGGTCTGTTGGTCCATGGTCCAAGGTCCTCTTTTCTAAAGAGAAAATTTTGCATCTCATTTGGAAACCAAGGACACCGAGTCTGGAGAAAGAATGGTGAGGCGCACATTCCAAGATGCTTGAAATCCAGTGTGAAGTTTCCACAGTTTGTGTTGATTTGGGAGTCATGTCATCTCCTGGTGTTTGTCCACTGTAATAAGTCCAGTGTCAACAGAGTAACAGGACATTATAGAACACTTATTGCTTCCTTCAACAGACAAGCTTTATAGAGATGGTGACTTCATTTTCCAGGAAGACTTGGCAGCTGCACACACTGCCAAAGAAACCAAAACCTGGTTTAATGACCATGGGATTACTGTGCTAGATTGGCCAGGAAACTCGCCAGACCTGAACCCCATAGAAAATCTAAGGGGTATCGCCAACAGAAGGATTAGAGACATGTGATCGNACAATGCAGGAGAGCTGAGGGCCGCCATTGAAGCAAATGGAGGCAGTCATTTTTGCAAAAGGGCCCAAACCAAGTACTGAGTATCATAGGCATGATTATACTTTTCAGACAGCTGACTTTTCTGTATTTAAACCTGTTTTTGATGATTTCATGTAAAATTCTCATTTTGTGAAATTTGAATATGGGGTTTTCATAAGCTGTAAGCCATAATAGTCATAGTTAAACAAATAAAAGCTTCAACTATCTCACTTTGCATATAATTAGTATATATATATATATATATATATATATATATATATATATTCATATATGAACTTTTGTAAAATGAAACAATTTACAGCTTTCATTAAAATCTGCACATTTATATTATGTATCCATTTATAAAACAATGCTACCTGACAATAAAACATCCTCCTCAATTATTAGAAATGGCCCCATGTGCACAAGCCTTTTTTCACTGCTGGTTTGAAGCGGTAATTAATGCTGTGTGGGTTTCTGTATGTTTCACGCTGTGCGGACTCTAGTTCTCCTAGCTGGATAACAGGTGTTATCATTACTGGCTGATATATTTTCATTTCATTTCTTTGAACAGATCTGGATGAGTTTCATGGATGTATGATAATGCAACCTACCATCCCCAACCCACTGGGCCGGATCCGGAGTTTTTGGCGGACGCAGTGAGCTCGGGATATCATGCAGGGAAAAGGGGGACATGCCTATCCCCCTGTATGTCAGACCTGGAGCCCATGCAGCAGCTTCTATAGCGGAAACCTCAGCGCTTAGTGCTCCATTAATAGTATAGCGCTAACCACTATTCCGTTTTTGTAATTAATGATATTAGAAGTTTGAAAACGTGTAAAAAATAAATAAATAAAAACACATACTTTTTTTAAACTGTTTTTATTATCATGTATGAAAACTTTTCTTTCTTTTTACAATGAAAGCAGGTCATTTGCCATAGGAAAATGACCTGCTCCTTACGCTTATACCATCTATGTAATGGTGTAAGCGCAAAATGGGCACAGGACAAAAGCGCTACCGGCAGCCCCTGCAAGAACGCATATTTAAATGAGAGAAACTCCCCTTCACTCCATTGGTTGGAAATGCAAGCAGACGGATGGGCACCTCTGCGCCTATACTTCTGCATGTTAAGCTTGTAAAGCCTCGTTGTTTGCAGTGCATACACCTGTTTTCCAGGCGGATGCGCTATTCTTGGTCAGGCCCATTATAAGAATGATTTCTATAATGATTTCAATAGTGTTGGAGCAAATTTGCGATATTGCTTATTGTGTTATACAGTAACTAGATTTCCTGAATTCTCCTTTCTTCCATTACATTTTTCTTCACTTTGAAAAGGCAACTGCAGAAATAGTTACTTAGTAAAAATGAAATACAGTTATTCTAAAATGTATTTATTTGAGAATTCAATACATTTAGAGAAGCACTTTCCCAAATCGCTTTTGCTAGAATTAGGGATCTATTGAATTGTGAATCATTTTTATAATGTGTGAGTGAGACTATGGGACTTCATGGTTTGTAAATTCTACCATCTACACATTTCCATGCCCATGAAACTGTGACCAATTCCATTAATTAAAATTCTACACATTGAGAGACAGAAATCCCTTTGCAAAACTGCCAGCCAGAGACCATCATGAGTTTTTCTATAAGCATGATGGCTTTTGTGTGTAATTGTATGTGTGATGTCAGGTTGCGTGTATGTGCGGTTGCAGTTATGGTATTTGTATACAGTATGTGATAGCAATTATATTTGCATCTGTTGGTGTATGAGTGTGTGTGTGTGTGTGTGTAATAGCAGTTATGAGTATTTGTATGCATGACATCAGGTATGAGTATGCAGGGCCGGCACTAGGACTGCGGGCGCCCTAGGCAGACCTAGCACCACGCCCCTGTCACGTGAGGACATGATAACGTCCTCGGGGTGACCAACGCCCGCCTGCCTGATTTTTAATCATTGGAGGGTTTTTTAGTCTTTTTTTTTCTTTATTATTTTCAATGTTTTTTTCTTTCTCTTTTAAATAATGTATTTTTATTCTAATGCTCTGCCGCCCTGCCGGCCAGCCTCCCTAGGCGCCAGCCTGAGTTCGCCTAATGGGCGCACCGGCNCTGTGAACATGCACGGCTTAGTCTTCTACATAAATACATTAGCCTAGGGCAGCGGAGACACTTAATTGGGCCCTTTATAATTCCAATATGAACTGATAGCCATATTCAACATTGACACCTAAAGGTTGACCCACCAATTTTAACCTACTGCACAAGTACCTGTATCAGCAATGGAGAAGGGCATACCGCAGCTGTGGCAAAGGCACCACAATACATACAATCCTTCAGTAAACACACACCATAAGCACATCGGCAGTGGGGATTCCTAAGAAATGTAGTCCATTGTAATTTGTAGTCTTCTTTGTAGGACATGTTTAAGTCTCTTGATGCATAGGAAAATACTAGACTGTAGAACAGGTTGCACTTCTTCTCTGTGCTAAATTTCTGCTCCCCGTTTGTTGTGGTGAAATGTTAAGGCAGGTATAAGCCGGTGTCATTATAGTACAGGCAATAGGAGAAGCTTCCACTTAATCGTGTGGAACTTAGGGTGCAGTGGGGATCCAGGCATTCAACCTCCACCAACACTGAGGTCGAAGCTTTGAGCGTAACAGCTGCAGAGGTGTAGACCCAGTCCAACGATAATAATACAGAATATGATTAAAGTATGTCCATATATTTTACAGAAATGGCCGTGCAATGATTATGAGTAAAAAGCTGGTATGTATGTAAATGAGATGGAAGAAAATTCCATCAATTTTGTAGAATGAAAGAATCATATTTCCAAGGCCAAAATTATCTTCATTATCATCATTTCACCTATGCTATAAGAGTAAATTGTGCACACTGGAGAGGAGACTGGTTTGCAAGAAGCTCATCATGTAAGAGATATCAAGGGCATTTAAAAGTCAATCTGAAGCACCTCTAAATACCTCAGTACCTTCCACACATTCATTATTCACCTTAACATGCATTCATTATTCACCCTCCTGCTCTTACCCTGGTAATGCCAGCTGGTGCTCTTAATTATTAAGTTCTCACTAGTTCTGCCGGAGACGTTCAATACCTCACGTATCTCGTCGATTTGCAATGTCACAAACATTTTTTAGTAGTTTAAACAACAGCTAGATCTTATAGGATTATGATGATAAAGTTAACCTTTAATGGAAATTCTCCTGGATAGTGGATGAGGTTTTCATGTAATGAAAATAAAGCAGNTCATTTTATTCTCAGAGGTGCACAAGCATATCTCTGCCACTATATAACAGAATATCATCATCACTCAAGACAGCATTATTTACTACTTAATATATCTGGGGAAGGAAATCAAATTAAGAAGTCCCATTTTCAATTTCTGAAGAGAAACATAGAAGAAGAATTCAGACATCCATCCCTCAAAAGATCAAGGTTAAACCTGAGCCCACTAAGAAAGCAATGTCGTATATCCATTCATGGCATGTCCCAAGAAACTATTTCAGTACTAAAATACGAGCTGTGTGATAAGGTTGAATTAATTACAAACTCCTCATCTGTTCAAATTTCCAGATATAAATCAGAAAACTCATTTGTAATCATTTACAACCCAAGAGCTGTTAAAGAGCCTTTAATTGTGGTGGTTCTATGGCAACAAGGCTCATGATTCAATCTCAGAAGATGCACAACACAGTTTTAGCATTCTATAAATAGTTTGGTAAAACTGTGATTTTTGTTGCTTTCCCTTATTCTTATCTCCATTAACGTCAGGTTTAAAGGTCTTTGCAGACTTCTCATTTATTTATCTAACAAACAGAAATTCCCTTTAATTGATCATTAAGAGCATCTANGATGGTTACCATAAGTTAATGGTCTCTAGTTAGCAAGAGTGAGTATCCAGTTAGAAAACCGACAATTAGACAGCATGAACGATAAATAGAATTTGACAATATTGTTTATTATATTGTTTTATATATATATACAGTGTATATATATATATATATATATATATATATATATATATACATCCTCTCATGTGCACCTAATTCCCTTTTAAGTCAATTGTATACACTGCTGGGAATGGAATTAACACCTGCCTTATTATATTATTATATTATCTCTGTATCTCCTGTACTTATGATAACCTATGATATGNTGTCCTAATACATATAATGTAATCCCTCCTTCCCTCTATCAACACCCCAGTAACACCCCAGCATATCATTTCGCCCTACCTTGCTGCTCTGCTGGCAACTAATAAAA
>JABWIB010001481.1:63072-74473 GCA_016617825.1 Platyplectrum ornatum | reverse complement strand
AAAACTGCAAAACATTATGCATGGTACACAACAGTTGGTATACAATGCGTACCGACTGTACTTCATTTGGAACATTATTATGAAGCAATGGCCTTCATGTATGTGATGCTTGGTTAATAAAAATGTAAGGACTGAAACACAGGTAAAAACGGTAGCATACCGTACNGTNTATGCGCACGCAAAAACTCAGAATCAGGACCAAGGCATGTGGGAGCATTACTAACAACTACAATTATAAGTAAATCATTGCACTAGAACTAGATGTTTATTTTAGAAAAAAAAAACCGCATAGGTGCGCATATGCGCAAATGCGGCTATTTAGCGGCCAAATGACTGTAATGTTTTGTAAGCGAAATAGCGCAGATCTGAATCATGCGTGCAATGCGCACGCATTGCGACTTTCCATTGTGTGCGCAAAAAGTATCAATCATGTCCATTGAGCTTGACATTATCCATATAACGTGCGCACGCAACGCCTGTGCATGCGCAGCGATTCAACTATAGTTCCAGCTCCGTGTTTCAAGGTAAAAATCATTGGTCTTGCTGACAAAATATGTGAAATCACCACTCTGTGCTGACGATTAGCGTATTGACGAATTTGATAATTCGTCATGACGATGTGTGGGTGAATACAATATTCGTCAGTTAGTGAATTCCATTTTTGTAGCCTTTCTATGGGAAAATTCGTCACGGCGATCTGACATTGACGAACTTTAAACGTCAAACTAAATNACGAAAAAAAACACATTCGTCACTTAGTGAATACACATTTGACGAATTTGTCAGCCATTTCGTCAGCCACTGACGATTTCTGCAAATCGTCATTTACTGAATTCCCCCCAGGTCCGGTGCTAGGTCTTCTGCCCGCCCCCTTCCAGCTAATGACTTCACGCCGATTCTAACCGATTGGGAGAGGGCGGCGGAGTGGAGGAAACATTGCCACGTGCCCTCCCATCGTTTAATTATACCTTCCTTATTATATAATTTTTTTTTACAATTTTTTTTTTCCGGCCAGCCCCCTAGGTGCAAGCCTAAGTTAGCCTAATGGGTCATGTCCTGTAGAACTACTAACATGTTTAATACCTTCCTATTATATAAAAGTATACCCATACTCCAGTTCTGGCAGTATGTAAATATTGATAATAATAGAAATGAATATAGTGTTATAATTTTGTAAGTAAAGCAGTGAGAGTAGTGACGATATGGCATATTTCCATATAGACCTCCACAGCCCTGGCCCCTACAAAATACTAATGACCTGCATTTGTAAAATGACTGGAATTCCAAATATGCCATATGCATAGCTGTTTCAAGGGGATAGGAATACATTTTCATATATATATATATATATATATATATATATATATATATATATATATATATATACACACATATAATGCATCTGATCCATTTGCATTTTTGCACTAGTTGTCATTTCTAGAACTCAGTTGTTGTCTAATCGATAAAAAAAAAGTCCAAGAATGTTCACATTTGTGCTATTTTCTTATCTGTAAATATCATCTGAATTTTTCTAATGGGTTACAGATGTACCAAACAGGCAAAACTAACATAAACGGTCTTACATCTGACAAAAACCAGACCATGGCCTATTATTGCCATACATATAATGAAAGGGGAGGTGTTGTAACAAAGTTATATATAAAATATATAGCATATGGATATTTTTTTAGCAAGTTAGCAACACACTTATTTACAATATCACAAACCAGCAGATACATACATAAAACATTTATTAAACATTTATTAAATACACAAGTATTCTTTTTAGTTTTAAATAAACATATAAAAAAATATAACACAATCAATGTTAAAATATAAAAAAATACATTTACAAAGGCCTTTAATCTAAAAAAAAAAAGAAAACTTAGAGAATGTGTTCTGTATCCAGCACAGAAAGATCAGAACCTCTCAAAGGAGCTCAACTCCTGAGAAATTCACAAAATAATGACACAGCGTTTTCAGCAAAGTTTAGGGTGTTTAAACGGAAACTAATAATATAAATAATTAATCATACATTGTAAAAAAATACACTGCCTTCCTTTCTTGACAACAAATATGCTGACTCAGAAAGTGATTAAATTCTTCCCTCATATTATCTTAAGGCATCTGTCTTAGTGATACTCCTTCTCTACCCTAATATCCTGTTTTGATGCTAATTCCAGCCAAAACTAAAGAATAATATAACGCATCTAAAATTGTAGTGTCCTGGGCTCCACCCCACAAATGTCAGATAATTTGACAATCTGAATGGGGTCTTGTAAAAATCCCAGGTCTTATTACCTGGGATTTGAACTGGGGTAAAAAGAAGAGTTATACCCCGGTTGGCTTCAGTTTGAACAGTGCCCAAGCGGGTTTTCACAAAAGAGTTGATTGGGTGTTTAAACAGCGTGATTGTTTGTTTGACTGTCAATTCACTTAACAAAGCCAATCACAGCTCCTGTGCTGATGATTGACAGATTTTAACGGGTTCAGTGTAAACATTCTCTACCCTGCATTTTCAATAAAATCCTGGAGAATTCCTGGGTCAACACGGCAATGTCATCTGGGGTATTAGGTGTGCTCCCTCCAATACCCAGGTTTAAAAACCCGGGTTCTGCTGGGGTGGTAATCTGAACATGGCATTATAAACATATTGTAACTTCATTTGGATTGTTAATGTAAACGTTAAATATGCTTAAAACCTAGTGTACAGAACAGAACAAGTTCTTCAGTTTTTGACAGATTTCTTTTAACTGTGTATTAACATATTATACAGACATATTTGATTTTTTTCAGTAAAAGTACAGCCCAGATAAGACACCAAGTTAAGTGTAGAAAAAAGAATTAATGTAGCATTGGATGCTCAATGAGTTCTGCACTATGCCCATGTAAGAGTTCTCCACTATGTCCCTGTAAAAGTTCTCCACTAAGCCACTCTAAGAGTTCTCCAATATGCCCCTGTTAGAGTTCTCCAATATGCCCCTGTTAGAGTTCTCCACTATTTCCCTGTAAGAGTTCTCCACTTTGTCCCAGTAAGAGTTCTCCACTTTGTCCCAGTAAGAGTTCTCCACTATGGGCCCATTAATGTCCAACACTTTGCGCCAATAAGAGTTCACTGATTTGCTATTTTTATTGGTCTCTCTTCTGCTTCAGACCACATGCTCTGTGCAAAATTATCACAGCAGGTCCTTTGGTTTAATGTAGACCTGCTACCATAGAACCATAAGACAGTTAAATTCAATAGTAGCCTAAATTTACAATTTCTAAATAAGTTAATTATTGAATATTATTATTTTTAATATGGGTCTTCAGGAAAGGTGGGGCCCAGGAATAATATATATATATATAGGGCCCAGGAATAATCCTCAAGCTTTCATATCCACTAGTTTGAGTTACTCATTACAGTTGTGTACCAATGGATATTCTGTGGGTCCAATACAAGTACCAGGTAAAATGTTGTGTTTTTTTTGGTTTGCAAAACACAAAGCAACAAAGATGAATGTAAAATAAAAGGTTCCTACACAATAACCTAATATTTTATATGGAAAATGAAATATGTTGAGAATCAAGTGGGATCAGCATAATAATATAATGGTAATTTAAACTGCAAGTGCAAAATAAAACTTTCCTATATACTAATTTCACCCTTTTACAATTAGACCAACATACAATAAAAAATCACAATCATTTGTTTAAAAACAAAAATGTTAACTTTCTGTCAGTGTACCATTCCTCTCTACAAAATGACAGTGCCATGTGTATCCCTTTCTTTCATAGGCACTTTTAGTTAAGAGTCATAAGAGAAGTGTTATCAGCAAAGAAAAGCAGATGAAAGTTATACATTTCTAAACAAATAAACTTGAAACAAATAGCAAATATTATATAAAGGTGGCATTGATATCCAGTATAAACTATTACAATGACCCTATAAGTTTCTTGAATCCTTAAACCTGAAAACAATGGCAAATGCGATATAAAGGTTTCACTGATGTCCTGTATGTCCTATTACAATGTTCCTATAAGTGGCTTGAATCCTTAAACTTGAAAACAATGGCAAATATGATATAACTGTTTCACTGATGTCCAGTTTCTTGAATGCTCTCACAAGTTCTTCAACAAATAAAAACATTTAGAAAAAAGTTAGTCTTTCAAAGTTAGTTACTTAGTCAACCTCTTCCAACAACAAAAAAGTAAAACTAGTAGTCTTTTCAGAAACGTACAATTGCCGTGCACAAATTTCCTTGTTGTACTTACATAAACCAATACTGATTTATATGGCGCTCATTAGTCTATTTTTAAGTGTCAAGTGTAGATCACTTCATCCATAGTCTATTCCTTGGGGAAACGTGTTCCAGATATTATTCTACTGCAGAGTAAATAATATTCACATGAAAGTTGTGATTCCTGGACGGAAATTATGTCGCTCCTGTTATCAAGTACATGGAGTAAGTCAGCCTTCGGCTAAATAGGGAGCAGGGCGCGTCTGCTTTGCATGTATTAACCTCATGGGTGACAAGCAGTGATTACAATGCACCAGGTGATAATTCCCAACTCATGTACAATCCAGGTAACATGAGCTCTCTTGGCTGTCAACAACCACCGGCTGTTTCTTTTTTAAACGACCCAATCAGGGCTAAAAGCAAAAAGAAAAGTAGCATAAAATCAGAATGTGCTGCAGAAAGAGTTAACAGTTAATACTGTACATGCTGTTTACTCAACCAACAAAGCTTTGAATTTAACTTTCCTAACATTCTTTTGCATGTTGCAAAACACACCTGTCTGAACATATAGAACTGCTATTTATTCTCTGTGCCTTGCAGGAATTTTCTGTAACAATAACATCTACCATGAACCTGTAAACACATTTAAGTAGATCAGACAGGCTCAAGGGCAAATGCAAAACAGGATTATAGATTTTAGGGTTACAGGGGGCTGATCTACAGTTGGGGAATAAGGGTAAAATAGGTGCAAGTGAAGACCAGGGTGAAACCAAGCATTACACTGCATGGATTGGCAAGTATAAACTATGAAAACTGAATTGGAGTTGAAAGGTGAAATTCCCCAACTCAACTCTAATTTACAATAATCCTTATGTTTAGCAATATGAAACATAAAGCTATGCTGGCTCTGAGTTAATTTAGCAAAATGTGTTTCAATAAAATTGCTACATAATTTCGATTAGGTCTACACTTGCATCTAAAAAAGGTCTAAGTGTAATTGTTGTAGGATTTCATTTAAGGGTCTGCATACTATTGCATAAATATCACTATTTAAGATAATGCAAGCTATAAGGATATATATATATATATATATACACAAAAAGGATCCCCAGCACTCATGCTTTTAGCCAGTGACTAACTATGCTGCTTTATATTTAAAATAAAATGGCAGAAACATTAGTCATATACACAAATATACACACACACACACACACACATACATACATATATATATACATATATATATATATATATCCTGTACATTACACTCTATTTAAAGAATGCAAAATAAATACTTACCAGCTACACCTCATCAATTATTATTCGTAAGGGCCTGAAAAAAAAAACAATTTACAATTTTAGGATCTAATTGTAATAATATCAATGCAAAATTGTGGCGGATGGATAATATATATAGAAATATATTAAAGACAAATGTTACCTTGCTTCCTGTAACTGTAAGTCACACTCTCTGCGATGTTGTCTTTTTAATAACTAAAAAGTGAAAAAGATTATGAACCATTAAAGTAAAAATTAAAGTAATATTTATAAGCTTTTGTTCAAAAGTATATATGCTATTACTATATGTGTGAACAGAAAGTATAAAAGAAAACAAATCTGTCTACACCAGTTATATAAGATTTGCTGGGGTTATGTGAGCAACTTTCACAGATACATGAAAGGGTAAAAGTGTCCTCTCATAATTTCTCTGAAACTATATTAAATATAGTGGCCGCAGTGACCAGTAAATGAATCAGTGGCCTATTATTTTTAGAGACTTTTCATTTTATTTAAGTATTTTTTGTCCTATGCAACTTGTATTAGGATCAGCAATTTTCTTGACCGGATGACCGAATCCAGACCTTTTACATAAGTAGCATTTGTGAGCACAATGTGTATGCATGCGCAGAGCAATTCTGCATTGGAATGCACTTCTTTTGATCATGGATTCCATGCGGAAATCTTTTATGGAGGTGGGATATGTGTCATGTGAGGAGGCATTTAACTCATACACAAAGGTAATGGCTAAGCTTTATGCGCCATTCTCCTTACCTGGTTCACTGCAGAAAAGTTAAGGTAAAATGTTGGGTTTACAAGTGTCGTGCTAATGAACAAAGGGTAATCCCACTGTTGCATTTAAGTCAGTGATTTTTCGTATGTAAGTCTAGCATTTACACAGGCAGAGTTTAAAACAAAAACATAGCTCATCTGTATTATTAATATTAAGATTGGCAAAAAGCTCATATACTATAGAACTTTGTGAGAGAATATTATAATAAGGTAGTAGTAGTAGTCGTAGTAGTACTAGTAGTAAAGTTATTATTATTAGATTCTGTTAAAAGCACACAATAATTTGTAAATTAGCACACAATATTAAATGATATAATTGTAACTCACCCTATAGTGAAACCTGTAGTAGAGAAGGCCACAAAGACACAGTAGACCCATGATGCTTAGAAAGATAGTGAATGGGATGAATAGGTTGTTCTCTTCCTTTCCACCATGACGTAACTTCTCTGTTTCAATGATAGGGAGCTGATTAGAGCTGTGGTCGGGAGCAGCAAAGCTGTTTTCCCTGTTGTCAGATGTGTGTACCCTCTCTTGTGTGTACTGTGTGTACCGTGTTTTGTGTGTTGTGGTGAGGTGAGGCTGAGAAACCTCTGCTAGTACAGAGTCAGAGCCAGGATATGATGAAGTGATTCCAGAAGTACTGGAAGACATGAAATTGGAAGCCCAACCAAGGTTTTTTTCCTCTGCCCCTTTTTCTTGTGACACAGATTGGGGGAGTTCAGAGGTTGCCAAACCACCTGCGGAGAAGGTAGGTGTTTTCATAGTAACTTTGGAAGTGTAATCCACATCGACAAGAGATCGCCGCATTTTGGTCACAGAGCTGGATGAAGATTCTATGGCAGGTTCCTTGCTTGGTTTAGAAAGATATGTCTCAGAGATTGGCATGTTTGAGCTTTGTGAAACAATGTCACCTTCAGTGGTCTCCAGCAATTCACCATTATCTGGTTTTGTGCCAGCAAGGAACTCTCCATATTGGAGGAAATGTGCATTAGAGCTTGGAATCTCTGTAGTAGCAGTGACTCTAACTGACAGTAAACTCTTATCATATTGGGAAGAATTTATTGCAGTGGTTAGTTGGTGAGTAATACCTTTTGGTACTTTAGTGGTTATAAGTGCAAGATCCATGAATTTCTGTGAAGACTCTGTATTAGCCTCAGGATATGCTGTAGTAGCATAATGTGAGCGATCCATGATGGTGCTCTGTGAAATAATGTCACCTTCAGTAGTTTCCAGAATTTGACCATCATCTGGTTTTGTGCCAGCAATGAACTCTCCATATTTGAGAAAATGTGTTTTAGCGCTTGGAATTTCTGTAGTAGGATTGTCTCTAACTGAAAGTAAACTCTCAGAATTTGATGGGTCTTTGCTCACATATACGGGGTAATCATATTGGAAAGGGTTTATTGTAGTGGATAATGGGTGATTAATACCTTTTGGTACTTTAGTGGTTATAAATGCAAGATCCATGGATTTATGTGAAGACTCTGTATTAGCCTCAGGATATACTGTGGTAACATAATGTGAGAGATCCATGATGGTGGTCAGAGTCTGCTTTTCAGAAGAGGTATCTGTAATGCTGGCAGATGAAGGACCTAATCCTTGTGGGTTCTTCTGAGGACTTGCTGGTTTGTATAGGGGAGTAGCACTGAAGTCCTCTACCATGGGAATAGAATGGTGGGGAAAGGCTGTAGAATATGTGCTGCTCTTAGATTCTGACAAGTCACTAACAGACTTCTGGGTATTAATTGCTGCTGGGGAAGGGCATGCACACTGAGAACCTGCAAGAGTCAGAGAGACAAGGAGAGGCTTTCGATGAAGCCATGGTCTATGATAACACTAAACACATTATAGTGTGCCATTCAGTTGGTTAGTGAGGCCAATGCTAGACACACCAGTTAAGTGAACCAAGCTTGTCATTTTTTAAGTAGATAAAACAGTTATGTACATAAGACTTATTAGGCTGAGCTCCAAAGTTTAAGGTAGCAAGTATGCCCCTGTGAGCAATTCACATGCAAATATTAAGTCCGTGTGTGGGTGATAAAAGCAGTGAGCTAAGCAGTGATCTGTGTGATGCTTATTTCATTGTATGAACACAGTATTAGTTTCAGGCTTACCTTCATTATTGGATTGGATTTTACATTGCTTGTAAAGTTTAGTACATTCTCTGTCAAATGCTGAATTTTCTGTGAAAGTTTGAGCGATCAAAAATGATTCATTTACTCTCTCCAAGAGCTCAATAGTAGTCAATTGTGTAGTTTGTATGCATTGGCGGATGTCATCCTAGGCAACAAACAAATGAGAGGGAGTTGTTAGATTTAGTAACATATGATCACCAAAAATCAACATGTAAACATTGTACCTCCTGACATTATATATTCTGAAATTAAGAGAATTTTGTGCTAAAGACTAAGGGGTATATTTATTAAGTGGTGAGATTGCAGTGAGATTGTAAAGTGGGGATGTTGCCCATAGCAACCAATCAGATTCAAGCTGTCAGTTTAATTTTACACACTGGAGAATGTCAGCTCGAATCTGACCGGATACAGACTTGGTGGGTAGATATGTAGATTGTATTCAATTCAATTGTGGACAGTGCAGAAAATTTAAGAAACAGGTCAGATATTGTATCTCTATGTTTCCTTCCATTCAGTGTATATTTATAAAGACAAACTTCAGAACATGAGGCTCTATTAGCAAAAAGCACAGGAACAGCTGTTTGCTTTATATTTTTCTATATGTCTTTAACTGGCATTTCAATTACTGTGACAACTTGCCCATATAAATATCAGTTTATACCCAAAACACTTTTCTGCAAAGTTTTTATTGTTACAATTTCAATTCTACCATGTAGTATCACAAGTATCACATGGTAGCTTTACATATTGTACGAATGCAACCTTACGGTATTTATGCCACCATAGAAGCACTAAAAACTTGCATGGTTTGTCAAGATGAATTCTATTTGCCATATGGTTATAGTATACTCTCACTTGCCTCTGTGACACAGTCGAAGATTTCCTCTGTATACAGATCTTTCAATTCCATTGTGTAATTAAAATAGCGTGAATTAGGTTTAAACTGCAGATAGTCCAGAAGAGTACTTAGATGAAGCAATATTCCTTTCATATGGCAATATTCTGCCTGAAACAAAATGTAATTGTTCATTAAGGTGTGGAACATTACAGTTATGCATGTTTTATATGACCAATGTAGCTAATTCTTTATAAAATGAATCCACTCATGGTATCGGTAATGGAGAATGAAGACAGGGTTGCAGGCTGTTTGAAAAGACTTTCACTTTCACTCAGGTTGCAACATAACAGAACAAAGCTATGCTCTCATCTTGGCACATGAGATCTGACATACTGGGGAAGGAGGGGGTGGGGTAGGGATCTCACACTTTTCAGAGGCTTTGAATAAAAAGATAGTAATAAATAGCAATCATGCAGTCTTTCATTTATCTTGAGTTTGATTCCTGTATATATATGTGTATGTTTAGTAGAGGTTTAAAAGGTTATGAGTTCTGGCCTTTGTATCACAATAAAATACACAGACTGAACACTCCTCCATAGTAACCATTTATAAAAATCTATTTGTTCAGTGTTCAGTTTATATACTTTATTGTGAAGGCTTGCCTCCTAGCAGTAGGCGGTGAATGTGGCATGAATTTTACCTAAGGCAAAGGTATACTAGTTTGGATTATCACCTCTCAGCCAATTTAGGAAGGTGGAGGTGAATGCACTGGTTTATGTTTTGAGGAAAGATATAAACCAGCAGTCAGTACAGAATGAAGATATGCTGCTCCCAGAAAAAAAATAAATGTTGCACATTTGATTTCAGCAATATAATGAAAATATTAATGCACTGCTAAATATGTCGTGACAATCTAAAATCCAGGTATTTAACCCCAAAAAATTAAATCTACAACTACCACATAAAATCATTATAGATCTATTAAAAAAAGTAAACAAAAGTTTCTTTAATTTTTTTCTGTTTTACTATTCTAGTTTTGTTCCAATAGGGATTGGGATATGAGATTAACTGCAATATTGTGCAAGTGTATACTAAATGTCTTCCAATATCCACCTATTAAAAGTGATACAATGTTGGGGGTAGTGCCTCAATCAGTGACATTCTTTGTATTGCACGGCCCCCCTACATAGTATAATAGCAGGTGATCGCAATCGCCATTGGGGTTGGATGAGGCCCTGCTTCCCAGCGTATTTACAGGCAGATACGTTGAGAGGTGTAATGCATCAATGTATACACATTTTCATGTTTTGTTATTTAATTCCTTAATAATGAATTGACTTTACTTTTTCAGCAAAATGTGTGAAGTCTTTTAGTTGTATACAGAGAGTAGAGCTGATCCAGAGCTGTTTTTCCATCTTTTATGTGGAAGCACAGGGGGAAACAGAAATGCACATGAGCAATTCACTTTTAAAGGGGTAGCACTAGGTGTCTGAGTGCCATAGGCAAAGTTGCGCCCCCCCCCCCCTTCCTGATGAAACATGTGTTCTATATATCTTATGGAACATGTGATTTATATATGTATATATGTTATGATCCCTATCCCTGCTAGCTAGAATTTACATATCTATTTCCTCCACAGTGGCAATGTGGTGCCCCTTCAGCCGTGTACTTTTGTTTAACTGACAAAGGGCAAGGTTTAGTGCTGATGTGGGTTCAGTAGTGATCCAGAGTTCCCTGTGCTCAGAGCTGGATTAACAAGAGGTCTAATGATACTAAACCCTTAAGCTAGGTACACACGGTAAGATAAATTGTTCCAATTGAAATATTTTTCAAGAGTGGGTAAAACCATGTTGAATTGCTGGGGAGGTAATTTCATTAGTTGCAATCAGTATTAGAGGTGAGAGATGATGTTTCCAGGCAAGTCTAATAGGGTAACAGTAACACTGGTCAGTATCTGTATTCTCCCTGCATACAAACTCTGACATTCATTTTACCTCCCCTGCAATTCATCATGGTTTTACCCACTCTTGAAAAATCTTTCGATTGAAACAATTTATCTTACATACCTCCCAACATGCTGGGTCGGGGCCGCGGGACACATAAGCCCCGCCCGGACCCACCCTACTCCGCCCGGACCC
>JABWIB010001481.1:44403-61078 GCA_016617825.1 Platyplectrum ornatum | reverse complement strand
TCCATTATTACTGATCCAGCATGGTCAGTGTGCCACTACCTGCCACATATATCATATACCCCTTATTACTGATCCAGCATGAGCAGTGTGCCACTGCCTGTCACATATATCTTATCCCTTATTACTGACCCAGCATGGTCAGTGTGCCACTACCTGTCACTTATATGATATACTCCTTATTACTGATCCAGCATGATCAGTGTGCCCCTACCTGCCGCATATTTCATATATCCATTATTAATGATCCAGCATGGTCAGTGTGCCATTACCTGTCACATATATCATATACTCCTTATTACAGGTCCAGCATGGTCAGTGTGTCACTACATATATCATATACTCCTTATTACTGATCCAGCATGGTCAGTGTGCCACTACATATATCATATACTCCTTATTACTGACCCAGCATGGTCAGTGTGCCACTACCTGCCACATATATTATATAGTCCTTATTTATGATCCAACATGAGCAGTGTGCCACTACCTGTCACATACATCATATACTCCTTATTACTGATCCAGCATGGTCAGTGTGCCACTACCTGTCACATATATCATATACTCCTTATTACTGATCCAGCATGGTCAGTGTGCCACTACCTGTTACATATATCGTATACTCCTTATTACTGATCCAGCATGGTCAGTGTGCCACTACCTGCCACATATATCATATACTCCTTATTACTGATCCAGCATGGTCAGTGTGCCACTACCTGTTACATATATCGTATATCCCTTATTACTGATCCAGCATGGTCAGTGTGCCATTACCTGTCACATATATCATATACTCCTTATTACTGATGCAGCATGGTCAGTGTGCCACTACCTGCCACATATATCATATATCCCTTATTACTGATCGAGCATGGTCAGTGTGCCACTACCTGTCACATATATCATATACTCTTTTTTACTGATCCAGCATGGTCAGTATGCCACTACATATATCATATACTCCTTATTACTGATCCAGCATGGTCAGTGTGCCACTACATATATCATATAATGCTTATTACTGATCCAGCATGGTCAGTGTGCCACTGCCAGTTACATATATACTATATCCCTTATTACCGATCCAGCACGAGCAGTGTGCCACTACCTGTTACATATATCATATATCCCTTATTACTGATCCAGCACCAGCAGTGTGCCACTACCTGTTACATATATCATATATCCCTTATTACCAATCCAGCACGAGCAGTGTGCCACTACCAGTTACATATATAATATACTCCTTATTACTGATCCAGCATGAGCAGTGTGCCACTACCTGTTATATATATCATATATCCCTTATTACTGATCCAGCATGAGCAGTGTTCTGCCAGTTCTCACCATTGTGACTCCTCTGATTGTAAATATGTGAGATCCACAAATCCAGCGATCGTCGCTCAGTTCCCAGGGTCAATCCGTTTCTTGTGTGTTGTAATCCAATATATTGCAGTATAGAGCAATGTTCGCAGCACAGAGAAATATATTGCAGTATAGACTAGGTTGTACTCGTACTGCGATCACAGGATAGAAGCAGATCTGTCTCCAGCTCTCTGTGTGCCGGTAACTTATCATGTAAGTAAATATGTGTCCAGAGGTGGTGTCTGTGCTGCACTGAGCTCTGTGTCTCTCTCCTTCCCTTTATAAAGTATCAGCCTCTCCCACCCTCCCAAGACAGACATGTGGTTTCTGGGAAACACTGGAGGCCCGCCAGCAGTGCTGTGACAATGTCCCCTCTGCCCCAGCCAGCTCCTCTATTCTTCTATAATGCTTGTTACTTTCTTCTTCTTCTCTTGCAGTTTACGATGAAGACAATAAAAGCCTTTTATTTAATGACTGTTTACTACTATGGACTTGTATTAGCAATCAATCTTATCAAAAGAACATGCAGAATGTTTATTATTTGTGATGTATTTCACCTTATTGAAATGAGTTGTTTCAACTTTATGGGAGCTTAACGAAATGTAATATATAAAATATATTGTAATATAAAATGTAATATATAATATTTACTCATTTTCATAGCATTGTTTTGCAGCTGAGTTCATTGACAGTGCTGCATATACTTGTACCATTAATTGTCTGCAACACTGTAAATGCACTTTTATTACATCGTAATACAAAATATGTTAATATTTAAGGTTCTAGAGCTACATAGGTACAGTATCCATGAATCCGCACAGGTAGGAATCCATGGTATCCCATCTATACTTTAGGTATGACACTTCTGACAGATGCAGGGCTGGCAACAGAAATCTTGGGGCCCCATAAACCAGATTTTTTGGACCCCCCTCAGCAGGAGAAAAAAAGAAATTTTATATAAACAAACACAGACAGGGGGCGCTCCAATGGTGAAATACGTCTTTTTAATATAAAATCTATGCAGTACACTTCATATATTTGTCTGCGTACCGAATAAAATTTTGTACACGCACTTCACATAAAAAAGCAACCCCAGGTACTAGAATATTTAAGGTTCTAGAACTACATAGGTATCCACGAATCAACACAGGTAGGAATCCATGGTATACCCATCCCATTTCTGGGCCGGCAACAGAAATCTTGGGGCCCCATACACCCAGATTTTTGGGCCCCCCCTAAATAGGAGAAAAAAATTATATTTATCATTTTTCTTCCTATATATATGTATAAATGGTAAAATACATCTTAATAAAATCAATGAAATCTATGCAGTACACTTCATATGTTTATCTGTGTACCACCTCCAGGTACATCACCCGGACGAAATACTTGCCGCCCTCCTCTCCTCCAATACACGCTCGGTGGTGGGATATGTGACTACTCGGCTGGGGCACTCTCCTCCACAGGTCCAGAGCGTCTTGCCACATGTGGAGGAAAGTGCTACAGAAAAATGGGGCCCCAAACTGTAGTAGAATATATTAAAACCCCCGGGGTAAGCAACGGTAGAGCAATATTAGGTGATATGGTACAGGGGCGCCATTGAAAGGTTTGCTATGGGGCCCAGCGTTTTGTAATTAAGCACCAATTTGCCATGTAGACATGTATACAAATGATTATGTAAATCTATACAAAGTAGGAGTTGTTATGCAGACACATGAATGCCTGGATGAATGCAGTAAAATATGCATCTATCCAGATTTTTTGTTTAGGGATGAGACTGCAACATATTTGGAAGTCTGGACCTGGCCCATACTTATGTTTTCAATAATGAAAATAATAATTTCAAATCATAAAAATCAGTCCAACTGTGATTTTTCCTTTTTCCGCGGAGTTTAGTCTTAATAAGACATGGTTGCACATTTCCCTTTAACTTGCGCTGCCTGGTAGCAACCAAGCTACAAATCAGCAGAGGAAAATGCAGGATTTTGGAAGTGGGGTTTCTAAAGCATGTATGGTGCAATGGAAATGGTGCACTATATAAAGTATATATAGGATATATTAGTAATATGTGATATACCCTTATCCCCTTTAAACTTGTTATATACTTTATATAAAGCACCATTCCCAGCCCCAAGATGTAGGGGTCCGGAGTAGACACACTATATAAAATACATATTGGGTATATTCGTATACTTTTAAGGAAAATACAATTCTGAGATAGATAGATATATATATATATATATATATATATATTTTTTTTTTTTATGTAAGCTATGAAGATGGAATGATTAAAAACGTTTTTTTATGTACTATGAAGTGCTCGTCTATTTCTGAGGGGGGTCTATGGGCAACCCCACCCCAGGTTTGCCTCTGATCAGATTGTGTCATGGCAGTATTATAGCATTTCGCAAAGATGGAGAAAAGTAAAACATTCCAGCTCATCCAAACTATGCAGAAAATGTGTCATGTTAAAGTAGTCAGGGATGTTGTCCAGAAACCCCCTCAAAAGCACTGAAGGAAAAAATGGCCTGGCAGTGTCCCAGTTGAAGTGGCTGTGATAACATTGGAGATGCTGCAACATCTTGCATCATTTAAAGTGAAGCAGCACATTTGTGTGAGTGAGTAACAGCGCTGCTGCTCCACAGCTTCTTTATACTACCTGGCTGGGACGAGCAAGACAAGTGGTGTTCACTGATGCTGTTCCTTCTCCAGACTAATAATACATGTGAGTTATAATATATATATTTTTATATATGGGGGAGCTGGGTTGGCATTATATATATTAGGGGGCTAGAAATGGCACACTATATAAGATACATTTGTGGCATTTAATTAACTCGCCCCGGGCGATGGTCCTGGTTGCCCTGTTTTGGACCCGGCCCTGGCATTAGACTGCTATGAGGAAATAGATCATAGAAGGGCAGGGTTAGTATAAGACTACAGGGAAGGGATAGAGCATAGAAGGGGAGCTTAGGGTAAGGTTGCAGGGAAGAGATAGCAGTGGAAAGTCATATGTCAAAGCAATCCAAATATAAATGAGGAAAATACAGAATAATGGGCCAGATCCAAAGATCCCAAACACAAGATGTGCAGGGATCTGATCGGAGACCTCCAAACTTCACTCTCAACCATTCCTCCCACACAGATTATATTACCCGTATCCTCACTTTCGTTTTTTTGTGTACATGAAAAATAATGTAAGCCTGGGACTTCTGCAAGTAAGGTGATCTCTGCTCTGGGCCTAAATTTACTATGCAGGGAGATTAAAAAGTGGGGATGTTGCCCATAGCAACCAATCAGATTCAAGCTTACATTCTCCAGTATGTAAAATGAAACTGAGAGCTTGAACCTGATTGGTTGCTATGGGCAACATCACCACTATTCAATCTCCCTATAATCTGTGAAGATTTTTATATTGCATGTGGAAAATATTTTTGAATGAATGACAATAAAGAAGTTAGGGTTTAGAATGAATAAAATAGTGATGAACAGCAAAATAACAAGTGTATAAAATTCAAATCAAATCAATATAATAATTATTATTGTTATTTCCATGTATTTATATAGCACTACCATTTTAACACAACCCCCACTCAACTACTGTCTGCCATTGCCTATCTTAACATTTCCTATTAAAGTACATGGAAAGCTGATGAAGTACAATACTGACGTCTGAACTGTTATGTATCAAGAGGAACGCCATTTGCGAAACCAGCTCCTCTGGTGGAAGTTATCTGAAGTATCATCGCTCTTTAGTCTGTGTGAGGTCAGAATTGTAGCATGGAGCATGTATATAAGAAAATTTCAGCTGCAATTTAATGGGATTAAAAAGATTGTATTTGGCCCAAAGTGACTAAACATAACAATGTGATCTGGGGAAGTTGTTCTTGCTCTTATGATATATACGCATGCATGATGCATGCATGTACTTTTTATAAAAGGTAAATAACCATACATAACTTGGGAATACTAACATTTAATACCTATAACTATTTATTATTTATTCTTGGCATTGTTGTATGATACTAGTTTTAACATTTGTAAACAGGAAGCCAAAAAACATTGACAAAGGCCCTAGGCAGAAGTCTACGGCATGTAATTAAAGTGAATAAGGCATGCAATTAAATGTGTAAACTTGGCATTCCCCAAATCAGGTATTCTCTAAGGACAATGAAGTAAATCAGAAATATAAAATAAGCAAATATTAATGTTTATTCTGTTATACTTTCAAAAATATTAGTTAAATATCCAGAGAAGCAAGCAGGGAGCTGCTAGGACAGAGGCTGTGCAATGCCCAAGGTCACATTAGTATCATTATCCAGAAAGCTGGAGGAACAACCCAAAAGTACAAGGAATAGCGAACAGTTAAGGTGGCCATCCACGGGCCGTTTTTTACCCCAAACCCACGATTGTCGTGGATTTTGTGAAACAATCTTGCAGTGTATGGCCACATTAAAAAAATGCCAAAACATGTCAACAAGCGATATCGATTTTCCGATTAATCAACGATGTTCATTTGCATACTGAATATTTGTCACTTTTACATTGTTTGTATTTAATGTGCCTAGCTCTAACTAAACTCTTTAAAAAATAATAATAATAATAAAAAACCTGTAAAAGAATAGAAAAAAATAAATAAAAACATACTTACATTACAGATGTCTTCGCTGGGCACAAGAGCTCCCTCTTCAGATGCTCCGGCGTGTCCAGTGCAGCCAGAGAGGACATTGTATATGTGTGACGCCGCCACACATATAAATGCCCTCTCCGTACAAGATGGAGAAGCCGGCGCATCGGAACAAGGAGCCCCGCTCTGTTGCCCAGCGAGTAAGTATATTTTTATTCCTATTTTTTCCTATCTTTTTACAGTTTTTGTTATTATTTTTTTTAAATGAACATCGATGATCAATCGAAAATACTTTTTTAAAAAAAATTTTTTAAGTTTTTTTTATTTTTCAATGGCCACCATGAGAACGATATTGCTCTCGTGGATGGCCTGCAGACAGTGCCGACATTCCGCAAGAACAATGTTGTTCTGGTGGTTGGCCAGCTTTAGTGCATGGAGTAGGGTCAGGGAGAGATAAAGGAACATGTCCAGGGAGACAATGGATCTGACGAAAAAGACAAAGGGCTCTATTTACAAAGTGATGAAAACTTTGATTTTGTGTGATAAAGTCCCTTTTTTAATTAAATCGGGCTATACCACCTTATATCGAAGTTTTCAATATTTACAAACGCTCTGATCTGTGATTAAGGAACAGCTCCAAATATAGTAATAGTATCCCTGTGACCAGGGGACGGCTGGACGAAGGGTCGGGGGCAGAGGCGGAACTACCACTGGTGCAGCAGGAGCAAGGCACCAGGGCCCCTGAAGATCCAGGGGCCCATGGGGTTCCCAGGACTCGTATGGCTCCCGTGACCTGCAGGTGCTGCAGTTGTTCCCTGGGAGTGATACTGTCCCTGAAACTCTCAGCTCAGCCGTTTGGCTGTCATGTTCCTGACAGCTGATCGCCTAAGCATATCGGCAGTGGTGCTGGTTGTAAATCCACCCAGACCAGACATGCACGTGCCCCGGGCACCTACCAATATAGCCAATATACGAACCCAGATTTCGGAAAACAGCATGTCCAGGCCTTTGAAGGTAAGGAGGCCCAAGAGAATATTTTGCACCAGGGCCCACCACTATCTAGTCCCGCCTCTGGTCGGGGGACATGTGCCCCCCCGGCCATTCACCCTGAAGCTTTTTGTGACCACTTGCTCAGGCCTTTATGGGGCCAGCTGTGAGGGATGCAAAGTTGTCAGTAGCCTTGATAGTGGATTACACACAATCAGAGCGGCGAGGCAGCAGTGTAAATTTACCCGCTAGTTGCAGACAGACAGTAAAGGCCTGTCAGCATGCTGATGGTTGGATAGCTGACGTTATCCACCAGTCAGACTGCTGATAGCCTTTCTGTCTTAACTACCAACCAGTCAGTGAATAGCTGACAGCAGCCTGATTGGTAGATGGTTAGAGTGCTGACAGCCATTACACTGCATAGTAGCCTGTAGAAAAAAGTTGCTAGCCTGACCCTGCCTGCGACCTCACCATAGAGATCCCTTTTCCTCCCTCAAATAGCTGTTTTTAGGGGAAGGAAATACATATGGGGGCACTGTTTGGATATTATGCAGAGTGAATGTAAATAATAAAAAAAAAACACCACTGAGGTGTCGATGCAGAGATGAATTACTGGCATCCCTGCGTAAGCCCAGTAGCATACAATCTATGAATTTTTGTGGATTCTTGCCTGCAAGATAACCTTTCGTAAATCCTGTGGTGGGTGTACCCAGACTCGTAGCAAGGTGAGGTACTGTAGGGACCAGGGCCTAAATTTACTAAGCAGAGAGATTGCAGGGAGACTGAAAAGTGGGGATGTTGCCCATAGCAACCAATTAGATTCACGTGTACATTCTCCAGTATGTAAAATGAAATTGACAACTTAAATCTGATTGGTTACTATGGGCAACATCACCACTTTGTAATCTCCCTGAAATCTTCCTGCTTAGTAAATTTAGACCCAGGAGTGGTGGAAGAAGAGCTACATTATATTTGTAATAAATCATTTAGTATTTAGTAATTTTATTTTAGTAGTATGACGCCTAAGGGCTTCATTTATTTAAAAAAGAAATGTAGATGAACTGTAAACAATGCTATTTTATTGGCAATGTGCCTCCCTTTCTCTTTCTCTCACTAATTTCTGACTCAATGTCTTTTTCTGTGTTCTTTCATTCCTCTTGTCAGACAAATTCTGTCACAAACAAATATAGTACTGCAGTGGGCAGCTACCGTGTTTTCCCGATAATAAGACACTGTTTTTTTTTTGGTCCAAAAAAACACCATCGGGCATATTTTTGAGGTAGGTCTTATTTAATTAACAATGACGCTTATGATGCTTATTATCAGGGAAACACGGTATATAACATCTATTGTAAATGAGTAAATATGCTTAAAACTAATAAAATTGTAATAATACCCACTTCAAAAGTGCTAAACTAAAAAAGCCACCCAAAACAACCCATGGTTCAAATGAAGCCAATAAGTGAATAAAGAGGGAAGGGGACTTTTTATTGTTAGAATAAAATAAATGTTAAACCATAATCCCTTATTCTGAGAATGTATGACAATTTATATCTTTGTGTTTTTCTATTCCTATATTTACCACTTGAGAAAGACAGGTTAGAGATCCTCTGTAAAGTACTTTCATTTTCCTGGCTATGGTCTGGAGACTTTATTTACTCTGTTACCATGTTTCTGTTTAACCAGATATGTTTTGAGGAAGCCTTTCACTTTGACTTTGTTATTTGTTGCATGCCACTTCCTCTGTATGGTTGTTAATGATTGCCACGTGTCCAATTTGAAAATAAACCAAAAAAGTTAAATAAAAATTCCATGAATAAAATAAGGTACAGTAGATAGGCATGTCAGTTCAACGAGACATGACTCACCCCATCAACACCACTGAGCATGTCTCTGAGGGCACTCATTTTATATATGACCTTACATATATCCATCATTCTCTGCACTAACATTGAAGTATCAGTGCCGTCTGCCGTAAGCACTGTGCCCTTTCAATTCTGTGTCGCCCTATTTTGCAGGTACAGTCTAATACAAATAGAAGTACAATTGTCGGGTCCCGGAAAGACAGCATGTACACTACAGCCTTGAGCAGCCACTTAAAAAGAATACAGAAGGAGAAGCAAGAAAAGGAAGGTAGAAAAGGAATAAGTAGCAAAAGAGGGGTAAGTGACGTTTTGTTTGTTGTATAGTATGTGTATGTATGTGCGTATAGGGTGAGTGTTTATAAATGCTTGCTACTCAAAGTAAAACAAAACACACCCAACAGAATAACTAAAACATAAGTAATAATTAAATTATAATATCTATTACCCACTTACAAAAGGAGTACTATAACTATGAGTCACAATTATGCCTGAAGGAAGAGAAAGAAAAATAACTGAGAAAAAACAAGTGGGTTAAATTAACTTTGTGTTAATATAGCTATAATAATGATATATAAGGGCTAAAGAAATAAAGTCTTTAGGCGTCATCCAACAAAAATGTAAACTCTTCTGCCAATAGACATCTATTTAACTTAAAAAAAAAGTTATATCACCAAATAGGAGATACATCCTTCCCCTCCGCTGTCTCTCTAAGTTCCATTCTCCATCTCTCTATTGAATGTCATCTTTCCAGGCCCACTGCTTTGTTTCTCCATATCTGATTACATTTTCCCACCTAACATTTGGAACCTTCACTAAACTGTGGGAATGAAGAAATGATGTTGCCCATAGCAACCAACATGATGGAGAATGTCAGCTATTATCTGATCTGATCTTATTTCTTAACTAATATTAATAGAGTGGTTAGTATAGTATAATATATTTGGGGTGTTTATTAATGTTATTTATTTATTATTGTCTATTATGTTCATACTGTAATGTACATTCTTGTTGAAATAGATAATAAGTTGCAAGTAAATAGCATTGTAAGAAAGAAACATTTTCAGAACAGAGATAATAAAAAACATCTTTTCATCTGACTGCATTCTGTTTATCTGCATGTTTATTAACTATTGTTTATTGTGATCTCTATTGACTCTCTAGTACCAACTACCGGTATTTACATGGCCTTTTTTGAACATCGTCCCTGTTAACTATGAATCCCCTTAGTCACTGCCCATTCCATTAAAAATAAATGAAGAACCTGTATCTCCATCTGGTATTCTGTCATTACACTTGTACCATCTCCACCGGGTACCACGCATTCGGTCTTTAAACAACAATATTCCAATTCATATATTTCACTTAAAGAGGCTAAATACGTAAAACATCTCATAAGCAATAATTAAACTCATTCCCATGAATATCCTCAACAATATTTATAAATTGACATTAGTTTTTTGATATGATGTTCCTAAAGACTATAAACAAAACAACCCATATTATCTGATTAATCCATAAACCAAAATGACAAATCAGCAGTTTTTTAATAACATGAACTTATGCCCTTATTATCCTGGAGTTCATTTGCCTATTATTATATCTGTCTTTGCTGTTCCTGTTCTAATCGCTGCTCAATTTCCGACACCACAGGTTTATTTTTTACAGTCTCCTCTCTAGCTTCCACTTTTGTTTGTTGCAACTGGACACATATATCTATACATCTATCTCTCCCTCACTTGGGCCCATATTTACTAAACTGCGGGAATGGAACTGTAGAGATGTTGCAACATCCGCCCCTTGCATAAACCCCGCCCACTCCAGACTGGAGTAGAACCTTTATCTCAAAATCGCAGGTCCGGAGGGGCGGGGATTATACAAGGGTCAGGGAATGGTGCCATACCCCCACTTCAAAATTCCCACTTTGAGCCCTTATGAAAGTTGATAATGTTGGAATTAATTTGCCAAATTATTTAGCAATACTGAGATATTTGAGGGTCCAATGACAATACCAGAGTGTCCACACAAAGGGGCCGATCCTTACACATTCAAGTGTAAGAAATATATTTCATGGCACTATAAAGAGAATTTTCTTTGGATAAGCAATCAGATCATTTATATTTGAGGCACAGTCATTGTACATATTGTAAAAGCACATGAACGTTCTGTCGTTATGTCTGAAGTCACTGAGTTATGTAACATATGTGACTGAAGGTTGTCATGCAGGAAATAATCACTGTGTGAAATTTCACTTTGTCGTTAGCGCAGTAAGAGATTACTGAAGACGGGATGAAAGGGCAGAGACACTAATTTCCCTTTTTATTGACAGAACGGGTAGGTGTGCATAGTTTTCAGGCTTGTTCATGAGAGTAGGTGACAATTCTTCAAATTACCACATGGTGCCTGTCTACTGAAGGCACACATTCAGTAACAGCAAGGCCAGGCTAGCAGAAAGCTATAAACTAATGTCCTGTTTAGGTCATTAGCCTAGGATACAGCAGTCCTTGCATCCCTTAGTTACAGTTTTAAGATACAAGTCATAGAGTCAGGTCCTCTATTATGGACAAACAGGTCCTTTTTAATTAGAATTAATTTATTTTAAAAGGAGCATTTAGCTTTTTACATCTAAAATAAAGATAACACTGCTATGTATAAAAATGTACTATAATATATTAAATAATATAAAATAAACTATAGGGCCAGTGTAATTATGCCCCACAGTACCCCCATACGTATGCCCCAGAGTGCCCTCTGTCTCACCCTCCATAACCCCCCCTTTTCTTTTTCTACCCTGTCTCTCGTTAACCCCTTCTATACCCTCAATTGCTCTACAACCCCTCCTCCTCCCTGTTTCTCAATGATTCACTGTCCTTCTTCTGCATCTTCTTCCTTATGTAGCTCCGCTGTTCTGACTTCAGATGTGTAAACAGCTTGATACTATGTGACACATGATCTCCGTATTGCGCTGATTGTTGAGTGACGGTAACAGATACAGATATACCCTGCTGCTCCAGCTGTATAAAAGACGGTGCGGCTTCATACCTGGGGAAGCTTCAGTTTGCCAACACATGGCCTAATTACATGTTGAAACCATCTTTTTTTTTAAATACATTTCAGGTATAAATGTGAAAAAATATGAAAACAAATTCAAAACAAGTTAACAATGTTTTTTTTTCCCAGAACTTTTCATTCTCAATTTCACTGTCCTTTAATTGGGCCAGATCAATAATACCACAAATTTCCCATTCAGAACTCTCAGAAGTATCTGCTGGAATCCAAATTTAGAGGGTTGCATCATGCATATTCCCATGCATTTGGGAGACCAATCCCCTCATGTGCACAGTAATCTGCAGCTTCCTCCTAGCTTCAAGTTTATGCATCACCAATTACATACCTTCTCACTCCCACTGTGTGCACTGAGTATTTCCCTTCTCTATCCAACGACAAATACAGGTATCATTATGCTTTTAGTACTTTTGTACACCTACTAGACCTAAATTAACTAAGCAGGGAAATTGAAAAGTGGGGATGTTGCCCACAGCAACCAATCAGATTAGAACTCACATTCCCCAGTATGTAAAATGAAACTGAGAGCTCGAATCTGATTGTTTGCTCTGGGCACTTTTTAATCTCCCTGCAATCTTCCTGCTTAGTAAATTTAGGCTCTAAGCGTGCAGGAATCAATGTGATTTAGAAACTCTTGATCCAGTCATTTGCGTTTTTACAGCAATAACTTTGTAGTGAGCCTTTGGTTAGTGAATAATAATATACATAATCATAATAATCACATTATATGACAAATATGCAATTACTGATTGCAGTTTCAATGACCTCTTTATTACACGTGCATTATTAGCACTGTTCCGCTAGTTTATTTTTAGATTAATAACATATCTTATAAATGCTGTCAGGCTTAGTTGAAAAAGGAAAGTGAAATTGAAACACTGGAAATTCCCAACTGGTGAATTCTAAACAATGGTTGCAGATGGTCAGGCAACTGCAGACAGGTCTAAAGATGTCCTAGCAATGTTACAAATGCCTGTTGATAAACAAAAAATGTTACTCTGTACTGTGTTAATGTGTACAGAAATTAAAAAACAGAAACAATTACGTGGAAATAAAAAATAAATGTTACCTTTAAATGTTCTTGTCATTTCTCTGTGGTGCTCCCTGAATCCCTCAGAACAAGGATTTTACATTTCTATAGGCTGCTGCATTGCACCTCATATCATATATACCTATACACATCTGTACTAATGTCTTAACTCTGTCAAATGCATTTTCAATAGTCTATCTGTGCTTCCTGCTCAAAAACTCATGATCAGTGTCTGACTGCTCATCTCCGCCAAAGAAGCATTTGTATGAAACATAAGAAATATGCTGATCAGTTATCTGACAATTATTGTTCCAATGAAAAATATGAGCGTCTACCTTTAAAGCATCCACAATGTCTGTAGAGGACTTCAGTCTATATAGACAAATGGGCCTCAATTTACTAAGCGGTGAGATTGCAGTGAGATTGAAATGTGGGGATGTTTGCCATAGCAACCAATCAGATTCAAGTTCACATTCTCCAGTGTGTAAAATTAAACTGAGAGCTGATTGGATGCTATGGGCAACATCCCCACTTTTCAATCTCACTGCAATCTCACCGCATAGTAAATTTAGGCCATGCTCTTCAGAGCAACCATTTCTATTTACACTTTTGCATAGTACAGGCACATATAATTGCAGCATGCCATTACGACAACGTTTATGGGTAGTATTTATTAACGATCCACAAAAAAGTAGACAACAATGTGCACAAGGCATTGTGCAGCTGATCAGGACTTCAGATTGTGAGTATTGTGATTGTGATTATTAACATCTGTTTTAAAGGGGCTGCTTTATTCAAGAAATTTTACACAAAACACCAAAGCTGGCCATACACTATGCAATAAATTGTTCCAATTGATTATCTGTAGTCAAGAGTGGGCAAAACCATGTTGAATTGCAAGGGAGGTAAATTAAATTAATTGCAAGCAGTATTGCAGGTAAGAGATGATGTTTCCTAGCACAAGTCTAATAACAGTGTAACAGTAACACTGGTCAGCAGGGCCGGACTGGGACTAAAAATCACACACAGCATTTTGTTTCCACAGAGGGACTGGGGCATTCTTAGAAGGGGAGATTTCTCCCAACCCTCTAACTATATAGATACAGATTCATAAGCGCATAGATCTTTACTTTACATAAAAGAGGTACAGGACATACTATTATCATAGGAAGTGTGAAAGAATATATCTATACTAAATTCCTCCTATGTGTCATAGTACACTGATATAGGGTGGGAAGCGAATATTAAATCCTCTTACACAATAGNCACAGTATCTGATTTATGAGTAAATATTTGAAAGTGTAATTAGCCATTGATGATTGTAAGCACAGTGGAGGGCCTGCTATTTTGTTATTTTTTAAAAAAAATCTTTTTTCATATATTTTCTATCATTTTAACAATACTTCACTCTTTTAGTAAGTTATCTAATAAATATAAATTTTAAGTACTAAAAGTGTAATTTGAGGAACACTAATCCCAGGAGTGCGCCTAAGAATTAAGCACTGCTTGTCCCTTCTGTGTATCACCTCATTAGGTCCTGGATATTCTAAATAGTTTTATCACATCCCTCTTTAAACTTATTGTGAAAAAATGGAGGACCCCGGAGTGGGTATGTTTGAACTTCTGGAAGACTACTGAGTGCCTTTCCTACAGACACTGAAAATATTACATGAGAATTTGAATGACTGAGCACCGTAGCAGGTACATTGTATAAGTGAAGTGACAGTAAAACAAAGTGGTATGTATGTATGTATGTATGTATGTATATATGAAAGTGACAGTAAAACAAAGTGGTATGTATATATGTATGTATATATGTATTTTATATATATATATATGTGTTAGACTTTTTGAGCATCTGACTTCATGTGATTTATGCCGTCAGAAGCATGGACGCTCCTCCAGTCACAGAATCATCTGTTCCTTGGAGAAGATAAGAACACATCTATCTGCAGACAGCAGACAGTTAGTGAGATAAGATGAGAATTTAACCATGAACTTACTTCACTGGATGTTGTCTTCTGATAGATTATACTTGCAGAACCATGGCTATCCACAGCTCTTTAAGGGTTTTTCATGTTAGCATGCATGGAGATGCGGTCTGCTGCTTCTCAGCTCCCATATTTCATCAGCCCAGACTGCCATTGGCCCTTCTGGCATATGCCAGATTGCCAGTCCGGCCCTGCTGGTCAGTATCTGTGTGCAAAATGCAAAAATAAAGTATTCTCCTTGCATTCAAACACTAACATTCAGTTTACCTCCCATGCAATTCAACATGGTTTTACCCACTCTTGACTAAAGCTGGTCGATTGGAATTTATTCCATCTCAGCTTCTAATTGTAGTTCCAAAATTCCCAAATTTAAAAGTAAATGATTAATTATATTGCTGTGAATGGAGATGTCAAATGTTTTATCCTTCAGTAATATAACAATTTGTTCTTTGGATTATGTTAATTTAAGCTTAAAAAAGAAATTCCATGATCTCTTTGGAATTGTATGACTGTATTATGTTACTTACATTTCTAATGTGCTCTGACTTGTTCATGTATCAATATAATGAAAATACTTTTATACATATTATGTGTATGTGCATGTTATATTCATATAAAGAGGAAATCTGATCTATGTTTGATCTATGTTCACAGTATGAACAAAATAGAATGATTGACAGGTAATTGCCCTTTTCCGTAATGTAAAAGGATAGTTTATATATATATATATATATATATATATATATATATATATATATATATATATATAAAATAGTCCTTTAGTGCCGCACTCCACTTGTATAATCCGCTGCGGTAATCCTCATATAAGTCCAAGAAGAGAATGGCATACGCAGACTTAGGAAAACAAAATCCTTAGATCCTTTATTGGCGCAATATAAAAGATGACAGCTTCAAAAATATAGTCGACGTTTAAGCCGTTGGCGCGGTTTTCATCAGGACATCTGTCATATTAATTTCCAACAAGCTTAGAGCTTGGCATGCATGCTGCCGATCAGTTGTATAAACCATTGCATTCAAAAAAATAGTTTTTGTCATTAATACTGTAATGTGGGCCAAGGTGTCCAAATGACCTTCTATAACACACCATATATTACAAATGGAATTTTTTTAATATAATGTGTTACCTTGTATGCATGTTTTCTGTTAAAATTACTTAGCCTCTTGTTTATTAGAAATTATTTTAAAACATCATATTTTTATAAATTTCAATTGACGCAGCAAAATGTGTAATTTAATACTTTGTGGACTGATTATACATAGTGAAATTATTAGAATTAACCCACATGTACGTTACTAGCAATTTAGATGGCAGATCTCAAAACTGTGCTCAAAATAAAGCTTGCTTTGTGCAATCAAAATCTTAAGCCGGGCATACACTATAAGATAAATTGTTCAAATCGAAAGATTTTTCAAGAGTGAGTAAAACCATGTAGAATTACACCCATTATACCCAGTTGTATACTCCTCTTTACCCTCAAATATCTGATTACTGGCAGTCTGTGCCCCAGTTCTTTACTCCCCTCATCAATCATTAACTCCCACATTCCTTTCCAGTATCAGCCTGTGGCCCTCTAAGCATCATTTATCATGTAATTCTGCAAAGTGGAATTAAACCTTACTTCCAGTTCTGTATTAACCATACCTCCCAACATTTACCGGGGAGAAAGTAGGACACACATGTCCTGCCCCCTGCCCTGGCCAAATCCCCCCTCCCCCCTGTCTC
>JABWIB010001481.1:26177-41903 GCA_016617825.1 Platyplectrum ornatum | reverse complement strand
GGGAGAAGTGCCGGTATGTCATACCCCCGTATACCCCCTCACTTCGAGCCCTGTTACATATTATAGTGTCACAAAATGATGAGACCACAGTTTGGTTGGATTACTATGTATTTTAGCCTGTGCAATATTTCTGGCAACATTATATAAACTGAGAGACACAAAGGAGTGAATATTAATGGATACCATGTACGTCTCCTGGATTGTTTGGGAGACTATGACAACTGGATGAGGCCACCAGTGGTGGGGATTGATGATGGTTAATTTAATCATAAAAGGCAGTCAGTACTGTAATTGTCAGCATTTTGAAGCAGAATGGTGGTTATGCTTTAATGACATATTTGTAAAAAGATCAACATCATGGCTGCTGACTAACAATGCTGCAATTACATCATCAAGCCCAGAAGGCCTGGCAGCTGTACCTCCCTTCTCTTCCATGTTTGCAAACATGTTCAGTACTCAATAGACTTGTAGGTTGCGAAATGATAAGGATTATGTTTTGCCTTGTTTTTGATAGTTCTGCAATGTAATGTATATTTCGTATATATACAGTTATATTGTAATCGTTAAAAAGAAATCAGCTTTGTAGTCCTATTCTCATATTGTCCATAAGTTGCACTAGTTTTATAACATTATCTCGCTTCAAGACTATGTTGGCAATATGTCATATCATATAATTACATGTTATTCTTTCCTAATTGTTTTATGCATATACAATAAACACAAGTTAGAAATTTGCATGGTATCTTACCCTTTATACAATACATCATCAGGCATGCCTTGACTGCAAGTCTATACAACTGTAGCTGGGATTTCCCTAGAACTACAGCTTGTGTATCTGTGCATAGATCTCTCCCCTTTCTGTTCAGAATAAACAAGGTCAAAGCTATATTAATGCATCTAAACTCCCCCTGACTAAGGGGGGGCCCTCTGAAAATCCAATATTGCACCTACTATTAAGTTAAAGAGAAGGATTGTGTATTACATTAGAAACTAATTTGTATTTGTGTTAAGCATATTTTGGAATTATTTATTTAAATTATTTATTTTCTACACTATGAAAAAAGCAATTCAGGGCAAATATCAAATACACATAGGTTCTGCTATAAAATTTTAAAATGTTTAAAATGTATTTTCTGTTTTTGTTTGGTTTGCTATTCTATTTCATATAATTCATAGTTTACTTTCTTTCCTTTTAATTAAACAGAAAAGAAGTGAAAAGATCATGGAATTTGGGTTTTAGGCAAACATTACCAACTTAAGGTGGCCATACACGGGCCGAATTTCGTTCAAAGCTCACGAATATCGTGAGCTTTGGATAAAATTCGGTCCGTGGATGGCCACGACCAAAATCCCCCAATGGCGACTAAACGCTGAGAAACCTAAACAAACAAACATCGTGATCAATCAGTTCGTTTGTTTAGAAAAAAAATTAAAAAAATACCTAAAAAAAAAGAAATAAATTAAATAAAAATACACTCACCCGTCTGATGTCTTCACTGGGCACCACATCGGTGCCCAGCACCTTCTCCTGTGCTGCGGCGTCTCTTTCCTGCACGGAGAGGACGCTGTATGTGCGTGATGGCGTCACGTATATACAGCGTCCTCTCCGTGCAAGACGGAGAAGCCGCAGCACAGGGAGAAGGTGCTGGGCACCGCTGTGGTGCCCAGCGAGGACATCAGACGGGTGAGTGTATTTTTATTTAATTTATATCCTTTTTTTAGGTATTTTTTTTTTTCACCATAGGCCAACATGGGAACGAAGTTGTTCCCGTGGATGGCCTGGAAACAGGGTGATTTTCCCTAGGGAAAGTCACCCCGTTTGTCGGTGCCGATTATCCACGGGAACGAAGTTGTTCCCGTGTATGGCCAGCTTAAAGGTTCTGTAATATTATGACAGGTATATTGAGTACCTGCAAAAGACACCCTATAAAAAGTATATGACATATATTATGACTTTATTATGAGTACATGTGGTGTATTCTGGATTTCTGTAGACAGCAAATTATATAAAGTACATAATATACTGTAATACTTATTATATTATATAATATTGTGTATATTATATTAGGGGCCTAAGATTTTACTCTACTATATATTGCATACTTGCCAATATTTTTATTTCTTCCTTTGCAGATCACGCAGAGTGGAAATAGCTGATAGTATACAGGGTCTTTATGTTGTGATGTGTGTCCTGCATTTTGGCACTTTAATTAATATTAACAGCATTGCATTCAGACCAGACCATTCTTCATTCTGCTGCTTATTGCCCAACACTGCGGGAAATACACTTAAGTAGTAATAGAAAAATGCAAACATTGTTTTTTCATGTTGCTACATGTTGCAATTCTGAACACCCAATATTACATTAGTATGATGGTAGCCCGGGGGCTAAAATGGCATCATCATTGACAGTGCATGGAAAAAGATAGAAGTTAGTCTAGACTGCTTACTTTTCAGACTTTATGACAGGACTAAGGCTTTTGAGTTTTTGTGTATATATCTTTTTTTTACCAATATTACTATTGCCTTGCATAGAAATGTGTATGATTGGAAGTAACATGCTGTGCATACAAGAAAACATATTTGTTTTCATTTGTGGACAAATATAGGTATATTAAGGATGACTAATGAGATGTGCAATTGTACATTAATTACATGGTTAATTAGACTTAGGGGGCAGTGCCCAAGCAAAAAATATACTCACATGTCTATGGTTACTGATACCAAACCATTCCACTACACAATGAGGGCAGTTGTCAGTATATATATATATATATATATATATATATATATATATATATACATATATATCAGGGATCTAATTCGGGTTTTGGGGACAAACTCTGCCCATTGTATATGCCACACCCCTCCAAATGTTCTCCTCCACCTGGGAGTGGGGAGGGGGGTCAATGATTAACTGCCCTTATACAAGGGGGTGGGGCTTAGTAGAGAAAAGGTGTTGGTCCCTCACTGAAATATATTTCATGAACCCCCATTTTTAAGTAATATAATGTGTCTGATTGCATATCAATGCTTCAGCTGATAATACATTAGCTTCTATTCTGGGTCAAAATAAAAAAATTAAGCATTGCTTAGATGATACAAGAGCTGGTAAAGTAATTAAAATGCAAACTGTCCAAAATTATGGAGTCCACGGACATTCTGGTAGAGTCAGCAACCCTGAATTATGTATGTACACGTGTTAGATTTTTATCTGTTCATATTCTAACCATTACACATTATGGGGGTGAGGATTTGCTAAAATGTTACAAGGGCTTGAATTGATTGCTATGCTAAGGATTAAAAGCCAATAACAAAATTATGTTAGCCTTGTCTTCTTGGGGCAACCACAATGATTCTCATTAATGTGGGTAGTGGGCCAGTGCTTTACAGCTCTAAAAATAATGTTCATTTTAATGCCATTTAAGCAGTTAAAAAGTAAATTTTTATGTTATAAACAGTGTCATTATTATCTATTTTTCCGTTATGCAATTTACTGCTTTCTAAAACCACAACCACAAATTAGCTAAGATAAGACTGCAGGATGAATCTCTCCTTAAGACCTACTTACTACAGGACTAAAATATGTGTCTATCATTTGACTCCTAATATTCCAGATAAAGAAATTATGCTAAGTGGTTTTAATGCTTTAACATGAGGTCTGTTCACTGCTATGACAGGAAATATGACAAATATATAAGTGCTATTATGTTTATTGTGTCCTCATAGACTCCACCTAAGCATATTTTATTATCTGCTCCAGAGGCCTAATATTTCACTGATTACTGTAATAAGAAACCATTGAAATATTTTTTATCATATATCAAGACACATCATTATTATAACTATTGGCTTTATTCTAATACAATGGAATCCATATTCCACAAAGAAAATTCACAGCAAGAAATCTGATATTTACTTTCACTTTGTAAACTGCAGCGTAGAAAAGCTACTGCACATATAATTTCATGTCACTTTCACCAAATGTACCTGAGGTAGCAGATATGGAATGAAAGGAATGAGTTGTTCATACGAGACAAACACCAGAATGTACTAGATGAAAGAAAAGGACAGAGAGATGTAAAGAGAGTGGCGAGGAGAGGATAGGGGAGTGGGGAGAAAAATAAGAGAATGGGGGAAAGGTGGGGTAGGATAGGGGGAGAGAGGGGAAGAAAGATTTATCATAATGGCAAAGGTTTGAGATGTAGACAACCTGGAAACATTGAATGTGTCAGCAAATAAGTCAGTAGGCCTTAGGGTTACCACCCAACCTAGATTACTCTGGACAGTTCGGTAATTAAAACATTTAAAGACTATCCTAACGTTTTGGAATGTTTTTTTCTATGACAGCAGCAGTACTCAGATCAAGAGGACAGAGGAGAAGAGAATGGAGAAATAAATATTCAAATAGCTTCTCAAAAAGAAAAGTTAGGAAATGTTTATAGTAGAGAACGAGGATATGGGTATAAATAGTTCTGGTTCTGGTGGGGGCATAAGGGAGTCCTTGAGTCCTGAAGTACTGCATACAGGGGTAGGAAGTAGCACTGGAGAGGCAGAAATGAGAAATTTTGGAGCATACATGGGCACAAAGGAGGACTAGAGGCATAAAGGAGCAGAAAGGGGGACTTGTGCGGCAGAAGGAACCAGAGCAGCAAATATGGACAGAAAGGAATTCTGGAGGAGTATACAAAGCAAAGAGGATGACTGGAGTGTTTGTATAGGATAACTAAGGTTTTTGGAACCCGGGGCCAATATATAAAAATCACATAGCTCCCCCGCCTCTGTAGCGCGGTTCATGTTCATTACCGGTACAGAAATATGCACGTGCCAGACCCTGTATACCAGCTTATGCTCAGTAGCAGTTTCTGTACTGCAACTTACATCAATAGTTACAATATTTATTTAAGGCTTATATATTACAATATGTTTTTTAGTTGTGACTATAATTTTAGTTGTGACTAATTATTTTTATATCATGATCATTAACAGTAACATTTAGTTGTTTTTATTCATGTGGAGGTTTACCCTAGATTTTAGATTTCTCTAGACTCTAGTATGTATATGATTTATATTCACTTAGTTTAGTTTAGCTTTAGCTTAGCTTAGTTTAATTAGTTTATATGAGCATACATATATCTGAAGGTTTCGTCATATAAAGCTTTGTAATAATATTTGATGAAAGAATATATGTTCAGTAGTGGAATTTAAGCAAACCTTTAATCAACCTAAATCCAAATTGGTCCACAAGAAAAACTGTGCCTTGTGCAGTCAGGATCCAGACCTATGCGGGCGATCTGGAAAGGGAAGTGAACACTCTTGTGTGGAGCTAGCAGGGAATAGCAGCATTAAGGATGCTATGCACCTACCTTAAGTGACCCATACAGATCGGTAGGTAGTACTGGCGCAGTGGATGGTTTCCCTAGCGTATGAAAAATTATGCATGCCCACCACCACAGCATTGACCCGGCTCTGTATGTGGAAGTCAGTGGAAGACAGACAGCAGGAAGCAAGTTTTCGGTTTGACCTTCCATGTGGACATTTTTGCTTTCTTGACATGTAACTGTCTTTGTATTAGGTCCTCTTCTTTCAGTGTTGCTTAAATGTCATCATGCTTTTCTGGAAACATCTCTGATGAGATACAGCTGTTTGCACAGGCAGTGGAGAACTGTTCTATATTGGTATGTAGTGGGGAAAAAAATATGTCTAACACAAAACTAACACAATAGAGAATTATTATGGTGCTTAATAGTGCTTCCGCTGGTGTTGCTAATAACAATTGCAAGGATTGTCTATTACCAGGAACTAACAGAGGCATCACATTTTTTGTTTTACTAAGTTTTGTTTCTTCAATGGCCAAGGTTGGGAAGTTTTCCATAATAACGCTAGGATGCAGCAACATTCAGGAACTTATCCAAAACAAAGTCTGGCATTACTTGTTTTATAGCATTCCTAGCTTGCGTTAACAATAATGTTCTGTAAGTAATCATGCATCGATCAGCAAGTCTTACAGGGACTTACCCATGGCATTGAGTGACAAAAAAAATTAATTATGGACTCTTAAAAAGTACCAAAAAACTCCTTCATCATATTGGTTAATGTCAGAGAACACAAAAGAGGTCCTAAATTTACTAAGCAGGGAGATTGCAAGGAGATTTAAAAGTGGGGATGTTGCCCATAGCAACCAATCAGACTCAAACTCTCAGCTTAATTTTACATATCAGAGAATGTGATCTTGAATCAGATTGGTTGTTATGGGCAACATCCCCACTTTTCAGTCTCCCTGCAATCTCAATGCTTAGTAAATTTAGACCCAGGAATAAAAAGATTGTTGCATACATATAACTGTTTCCCCAGTCAGAAGATAGAGGGGCCGATTCAATCCCGCGCGAAGACGTGAAAAAGCGTGAAGTGCTCTTACATCTCTTACGGTACAGAAAAATCACGTTTTTTTATACCTGGCTAATTACCTAATTAATAAAATAATAATAATAATAAAAACAAGAATAATATTAATAATAGTAAGATTACATGCATAAGAACATGCAGTGGCGTCACTAGGATTAGTGTCAGCCAATTCAGTAAATCATGGTGTCTATACAGTACTGTTATTTCCCCTGTATGCCTAGAGTACTATTATTTTCCCTGTAGGCAATTTCTTACCTCATGTGTCTGCTTGCAGAGAGAAGGGGGGTATGGAAACGTGCACCGCTCTGTGACACCTCTGACGACATGTAGCTCCAACCAGTGCTCGATGTGGGTCAGTACACAGTATGGTATATCAGCATCTTTTTTAATGGCAGATGACCTTAAGTAACTGAAAATACAAAGCAGCAGATAAGTGGTTCCAACTCTTGCACTCTTAATATTCACCCAAAGCCTACTACATTCATTAAATGCATAAAAATACATTGGTCAAGATGGTCAAAATAATATTTGTTTTTCCATCCAGTATCCAGTATCCAAGTATCTGCTAGGCTCATAGATTCCCTCTTCTCAACTGACTATAAAGATCATCTTCTAAAGATATTTAAACCCTCTGGAGGCAGTTTACACTGGTGTACAATGCAGATGTTACATTTATGGATGTTCAAGTACTGGGAGTTGTTTGGAGAATCGAAGCCTGTATGGAGCAAAGTTTATTGGCAGAATAGACTGTGCATATTAGTTCATATAATGAATATAGTCCAAACAGTTATCTAGAAAAAATACTTTCCAAAATAGTCAGCAATGAAGTACATTGTCACTATCACTGACTGGAGCACAATTGGCAAAAGCTGGAAGTGCTTGTTACTAAAAAAATGTGGCATAACATGTTTACTTTTACTGGAAACATTTAGAAAGCACTTGTGATAATGGGAAAGGAATAATTGCTAGCTATAACAACATCTAGGTAATAAGGACGCGGAGCAAGGGCGAGAGGGGAGTAAACTCCCCTGTCACTCCCCCCTCTTGTGCGGATAAGGCAGGAGCTTACACTGCTATAACTGACTAAGTGACTTGTGCAGATCAGAAGTCCATGTGACTGCTGATTCACACAAATCACTGAAAACCCTTCCCTTACTGTAAATCTTCCTCCCTCCCACCCACCTACTGTAGGGACTGGCCCAGTGAGCAGAACTTCTAGCACACAGAACAATGGACCAGATCCAGACATACGTGCTGTACACCATCCATGTGTAAAAGATGTTTACTAGCAGAATGCAGCTTCCAGGCCACTATCGCCTAGAATGCATGCCAAATAAATCCTCACTCTGACCAGTGAAGTCTTTACTTGGCAGATGGATTATTATCTGGAACACATATTTTGCCATAATCTGGCAATTTATTTTAAAAGAAAGAAGCAGAAAGGAAAAGCTCCATTAGTATTTGTTGTTTTGTTTGTGGTTTCACATAAAAAAGCCATTATTTTCTCTATGCTGGTTAGTCATGAAGAAAGACAATAACACTGTGTGAAAGCTAATCTGCATTTCCACTGGGCCTGGCAGCACAATGTGCTACAAGCTATTGAAAAATTAACTCTAAATACACTGAGAGAACCAATAGATACTTCAATCTGATTTAAACAAAAGTCATTGGGCCATATTCAGGTCTTTAGACATTAATGACTTAGTCAAGAGTGGGCAAAACCATGTTGAATTGCAGGGGAGGTAAAATGAATGTTAGCACCGGAGCATAGGAAGAAGGAGCTGGGTACCGCTCCAGTCCCGGCGAAGACATCTGTAACGTGACTATATTTTAATCTTCTTGTTCAATTTTTGTTGCAGGCATATTTCTTTATTTATGTTAAAGTAAACAAAGCCCACGAATATTGTGGATTTTGGGTAAAATTCGCCGGCCGCAGTGAATGTGAATAGTTTTTTCAATGAAAGGGTTTCCCAGCATTCAATACTTCATTCACATAATTTATGTTTATGAATAACAGGAAACGCAACGAGAAGCTGCAGCCTCTGCTTAACTCCGCAGTAAAAATAAGTAAAATAACCAAATTCATAAATAAATACATGAATGAAGTAAAAAAAAAAAACACACATAAATTAAACACATTAATTATTAAAATAAAAACTTTTTTTTTACACTAAGAAAGCAGGCCATTCTCAATAGGAAAATGGTGTAAGAGCAGCACTGTAGTGCTGCCCTTTAAATGAGAGTAACATTGCTCTCTCATTTAAACAGTATCTCCTTCAGTCACAAGCGCTAGCAGACGGATGGGCAGATCTACAACCATCTATCTGCTTGTCTAGATAGTTAAGGTTAGTTAAATAGCCTTTTATGCAGCGCATCTGCCTGTTTTTCAGGATCAGCCCCTTGGTGATTGTTTATTCTCTAATAAAATCTCCTGGAAGATAGGAGATGTGCCAGAACAGTGTGCTCAGAGACCTATGTTGGTTCAGCTTTACATTTCGTGTTTCCTTCTTGGCACACCTTATCTATTTGATTCATCTGTGTTTATTACTGAATTGATATATTTGCATTTCAATCATGTAGCAGAACTGTTGAAAATGCAGTATATGTACTTTGTATATAAGTAATTTATTTTAGATCATTAAACATTTCATGGTTTATTTGTACAAGAACTACTATACAGAATAATTATTTGTAGAGAAAAATTATTATTATTATTATTATTATTATTATTATATAATAATAATAATAAATTACAAAAAAAACACAGATTAGAACATACTCATAGTCATAGGAGACTGTCCTAACGTGTATTGTTATTAATATTACATACCTCCCAACTGTCCCTCTTTCAGCGGGACAGTTCCTCTTTGGGGGGACTGTCCCGCTGTCCCTCTCGCCTCCCAGTTTGTCCCACTAAGGGGACAAACATGATCATCAAATTATTTTTTACATTACAGGCACAGGTCAGTTATAGTCAAATGGAAAAGCATGTGTTCCAAAAGAACTTTGAAGGTGGTATCTTGCACTATGGTTTGTTGGCGACAGGGACTGATGTGAATGACAAATATTTACTGCACAGCATTACAGAAGGGTTTGCACTATTTAAATAAGGAATGACGATGACAAGTGGCAAACATAGGTTTTAAGGGGGAAGGGGGGGGGGGTTCCAAATGCATGTAGGGTATACAATAGCTGTGGAGATGGAGCACTATAAACTTTTTATTGGGGGACATTGGGACACCTAAACCTCGCCCAACTCAGCTCGCCGGTTCTGCTTAAACCCTGCCCCTTTTCTGGCCACGACTGCAGGTATGCAGTATATTATGCCTCATGTAATGGCACATATTATAATTTATATGTTATATTTGGGATTACAGTTCACAGTGTATCATCCCCAGGCCCTAATATAGCTCACATATATTAACATATGTGCTATTCTCTTACCCCCCTTATATTTAACGTGTACTTTATATAGTGTGCCATCCCCATACCTCTCAGATGTCCTGATTTCAGTCCCAATTTTGAGTGACTGTCCTTCTGTCCCACCCACGCCCTTCACTTTGAACTGATAAGGGGACAAACTGTTTATATATATATATATATATATATATATATATATATATATATATATAAACACAGCAAAAAAGAGGTGCCCTGCAATTCATCATGGTTTTACCCACTCTTGAAAAATCTTACGATTGGAACAATTTATCTTATAGTGTATGGCCAGCTTTAATCATGACCTGGGACTTGGGACCAGAGACAAGAAAACTGCTGGAATTCCTCCTGCAAGGAACAGGGCCAGCGACAGGGGGGGGCAAGGGGGGCAGCTGTGACGTTCTGGTTCTGTAGGGCCTTTCCTGATATGTGCCAAAGACTAGGAGGGAGTCCTCATTGCTTAGTAGGCAGACATCTTAGATGACTTCCATCTCCTACTGTGACACCTCATTTACTACCTTATAGTCTCAATTACAATTCGGCCATAATTTAATAAACCCCTTTCCCCTTTCTTAAACCTAAATATATGACTATGTGTGGTTATTTAGTAAGGTTTAGTGTATGAATGCCCAAAAGTAAGTGGTCAGTTGTTTGCTGTTTATCTGCTGCTCTGAGTTCAGCAGATGTAAAGGCCCAGATCCCAAATCCCTTACCTTCCAGCCTAATCTATCCCCCTCTCCTTGCCAAGTGATATGAGATAATCATTGCAATTGTGTTTCCATGTCTTATTGTTTTAAATGATGAATCTATTGTGAAACACAGTAAAATATAAACCTATTACATAACTGAATTAATTATGGGCTTTTTTAGAGTTATAAGCATAGGTGTCGTAATAAAGGGGGGGGGGGTGAGTTGGCGAAGCGCCCCCTCCGCAAATGTGAAGGGGGCGTTCATCCTGCCCCCCCTCCGGAGAGCAGTCAGCCTGTTACAGGCACTGCAGCTCCGTGGAAGATCGGTAAAATGATTTCTGAGCACCTTCCCGACCCTACAGTGTAACTGGAATTACTGCAGTGGGGTGGGGGTGTGAGGTATTTGATGTTTATAACCGCATTTGCATGTGTTGCAAAAAAATTTGCTGCACATGAATGTTAGACAGCTTTATATTAAAAATTCATTTTAGAATTTAACTAGGACACACTCCTCTCAAGCCTAATTTTGTCAGCACAGGTTCTACTAAGTTTTGCTAAGTTTTACTCTTGTCTGCAGCACAGCGTTGCTCTGAAGGATGTTGTCTTTCTCCTTATCACTATATCACACACTTCATTTTAGCACTGTCACAATGTCTCTACCTCTGTCCAGCTGGGTTTTCCACAGTGATGTAGAAACAGTGCAGGGAATTCCCCAGTCTTAATGATTCCATTGTGTGCAGCTTTCCCTAAAATTCCCCATTCACAGACAGGATGTCTCCAAAATTGCTCCTACCTCACTGAAGAGGTAATTAATTGTCTCACCCCAACATTTTCCAAACACTAACACCACACTCCTATGCCCAGACACCCACATCCTGAATGATCTGTGTAGCTGTACATGAGATACCACTGTACGATTCTGACTACTGGGGAACAGCATTCTCCAAAAGCCTTTTTGCTGAGTCACACACTTAGGAGCTGAGAGCTGCAGAGGGGTCAGGACAAAATAAGACATGTGGGAGGGAAACTTGTATGAAAAAAAGAGTACTGGGAGAAAACAAGTATAAAGGAGAAAAAGCATAGGAAGCTAAATCTAAAACTTAACTCATTCAGGTCACATGCCTGCCTTCAGCAAAACATCCAGATGGGGATTTTTCAAGTTGCAAAGCTAAGGGTGACTTCATACTGTGACATGTTGTGATAATATGCAAATATATCACCCTATACATATTGACATACAAATTTTTTGTTCTCTAGCCAACTATATCATGTGAAACACTTACACACTTTCTCCAGCTACAGTATCTTTATGCAGTCAGTAACCGTCCCATCTTTTACATAAGTGCCTTGTATGTGGAAAATACTGATCAGCAGAAACAGCGTAGTGTATTCTAATCAACCTATGTGACATGATTTGATATAAAATAAAAAACAAAGTATATTCAAACTGTTGTCCATCCGTGCCTATCCACTGCACATCATTGCAGTCTGTAATAATAACAACGCCATCTTTTAATAACTATTCTAGTTATCCCCCAATATTTACCTGCTTATATTCTCCACCTAATAATATGGGAAATCCGCTGGACTCCCAATAAAGCCATTTTCATTTAGTGTTATTATTACTCTTGGAGTGGAGTGAGAAATTCCACTCTGGGAAATTCCACTCCAAGAAATTCACACAGAGAAGAGCGGGCCGGCAGTGATCTGTTTACATAGTGATCAATGGTTTGCAAATACTGATAACTTCATTTTCATACGATAATGTCCATTTCACACCTCATGTAAAGTTATCGGCTCTTTGTAAATAGTGTAAAGCGTTTGATGTCCAATGGGGTGCTTAGTTGTGTTGGAGGTTGGTCTTCAGACTTTGGGTGGGTTATGCAGTCTGCATCCTACAATACTGATAAAATATATGCTGTCTGGTGCAATAACAAAAGATGTGTGTTGATATATTAGAAATATTAGAAAGAATGGTAAATAAGTGTGAGAGAAAACTATACATATTGTAAGAGAGAACTATACATATTAAAAAGCACGTAAAGGAATACAGTTCATTAGGTAGTGCTACTAAATCATTATGAAACGCGCAGAACTATCCCGTTCAACTTAAGGCCCTGTGAGTTCTGATACCGCAATATTACATATTTACTTGAAAGCGTTTGCTGTCTATTCAAAGCTTTCTTAACTGCTCAGAAATCCTGTAACTGTTGCTAATAGAAGTTTTGGTGATGTAAATCTTTGTAGATGACAGGAAGTTATTGTGGCTTTCTTCTTATTATCTCTAAAGCCTGCATCTCAATTTCTAGTCAGGCTTAGAATAAAACTGTAGTGATGAGATAGCCATTTTTATTTATTATTTATTTATGCGTATTTACTAAGTGCCACAAAGTGTTTGCAGCGCCGTACAATGGGGAATACAGACAGAATAGGTGGGGAGGAGGGGCCCTGTCTGCAAGCTTGCATTTTAAAGGAAATTACACATATAAGAACATACAAGCTCCACACAGATAAAGTCCATCTGTGCTGCCCTATTCAGAAAACAATCATGAAATGTTCTTCTTTTTGACCTGGACAAGACTTTCATGGGAAGCTATAAGTAAAATATGTTGACTGAACTGGGATTGATAACTCTCATAGATTTTCTGTGAGCCCGAACTTCTCCAAAGCTTGCATGACCTGTGCTGAGGCAGTGACTTAATGGTAAATATAGGAGTTACTCTCCTGCACAGGAAAAAGTGTTACACAATCATAAAATTAGAATTATTAGAATCAAAGTGTATTTAAAAATGCAGAGAGACTTGCATCCAGGTTTAAATAGGATGAAAAGATAGTTGTTGTCCAAAGCTTGTGTCCGTGCTATATGTTCTGCATGAACCCGTGCAAAAATAAAATAGTACAGTTCACCCAAAGTAAAGGATTCACCCAAATCCTTATCAAAGCTGTATATGGAGCAAATAAATTGTAACTGGCTGTTATGATTTAATCCACTTGGTCCTGAAGTGAGGATTGAATGGTACCAAACTGAATGGTACCTTACTCGGTTATCTGCAGTTGACCCGCCAATAGCCTTGGGATAATCCCTCGGCCCCTGCGTCCGGTTTCCTGCTGCCACTGAATATTTGCCTGTATTCTAGGATATGGTCCCCTGTCTTCTATCTTGGTTGTGGTTCTATCTGATACATTTGTAGTGCTTTGCCTAGTATACCTTCTGTTTACTGCATCATATTGTAATGTTCATGTATGTTTCACCTGAATAAAGAAATTTGAAAAAAAAAAGTTAATCCAAATTTGATAACAACTAGTTCACAACTGTGCCAAGTCACTATCCACTGACTAAAGCTGACCATCCTTAGGGAAAATCACTGCTCCGGTGCCCAGCAAAGACACCTGAAACGTAAGTATATTTTTATTTCATTTATTTACAGGGTTTTTTTATTTATATTTTTTTAAACAAACGAATTTCGTTGATCATTTGGAAAATCTGATTGATCAATGATATTGTTTGTTTATGTTTTTCAGCATTTATCAACGTTTTTTATGTGTCCATGCATGGCAAGATTTTTTTCTCAAATCCTACGACAATCGTGGGTTTTGGCTAAAAATCGGCCCGTGGATGGCCACCTTTAGGCTTCACTGAGGAATTCTGACAAGGCCCGATTAGTAAGACAATACTGTCTCCCACCTTTGACATAACACCTTTGATATCTACAACTCTGTGCAGGAGTCTCTGTTCATCTCCTTTAAATTTATTTAAAGTTTATTATAATTATCATTATTTCATTACTAGGCATGTATACATAACCATAAACACTCATATATCTGCTTTCTATTTCACATACCCAAGAAAGCTATATAAGACATCAGTCATTTCTTTCAAGTCTAAAAGGTAGTAATAGGATAACTATCACTATTAATCCCCCTATCTTTGTCAGCAATTCCCTTAATATGCTTGCCCTGCCCCAGCAATGTGCTGACTCATGTGGGGTCTTTTTAGAAGTACTTAACCAAATGCATTATGACAGAATATACACCTCAGCCGGCAACTGCTTACTGGCCGCATTGTGCTAGTGTGTTATACTTTTATGACCTTTCTTCTCTTCGTGTCTGCGATCTTAACCTCTTTCTAACCCTCCTTCCGTCTAACAAGTTTGCATTTATCTTGTTTGTTTATGTGTGCAACCTTGTATGTTATATAAGGTAGTTATATTGATACTAGCATATCCTATACATAAGTTAGCATTAATGTATAAAGAGTGCTTTTTTCATTGAATCAACAGGCCCAAAAAAGAAATAAATGCAAGTCTTGTGTAAGTGAATGCACTATCATGTTTCCTATACTCATATTGTACCAAAACACGTTATAATAATTGAATATGACGATTTATTAAGTGTACATATCAAAGATTGGATTGTTCTTTTAATAATTTAGTACCTGCTACATGAACGATGCAATAGTAGAAATCCCTTTCAATTCTATTTGTTCTTTTCCATTACCTTCTTCTTTACAATATATAGCCTTATGTATATTCTGTTCTTCCATGTTATTAAGACAAGACTAATCACCAGCATACACTTGTCAGGCAGTGTGTATAAAAAACCATAGAGGAGAATTCAATCTTCAATAGAATGGAATGTACTCCATGCTTGTACTTTTATATTGGATCTTATATCCCCACTGCCCCCATGAACAGAAACCAGTTTTTTGCTTTACTATATGGTGTTTTCGGCATATCCTCTTTCTTCCTTTATAAAACATTTTTAGTAATCCTCCTTAGCAGCACTAACTTAATTTTAGAAACTGCTTTTGACTGCTAGGGAGGTGTTTATACTGTATATTGTTACTGTGTATACTGTATATCTAGATTGTATATTGTTACTGTGTATACTGTAAAGATAAACTGTATAGTGTTACTTTGTAAACTGTAAAGATAAACGGTATACTGTTGTATGAATCTAAATTTATTTTTGAATTGTTATATTTTGATGATGCTTACAATATTACCATATTAGTATATTAGATTTATTGGTATTATTTAACTTACATCAAATAATTGAGTGAGTCTTATGAATATATATCTAGGGTGAGCTGGGATGCCCCTCCAAAACTGCTTTGACATTAGTGAAAAATTTTGCAGACAACCTCTGTTCACTGGAATGACAGCACTGGATTATTGTGTCTGTGTGTGTGATA